>JBBKCR010042788.1:0-11119 GCA_037577295.1 Ladigesia roloffi
GTCTGAAAGCCAACAGCATCAGGAACCGCCGGTAGCAAATAAAATTTTGGGGTGGCACCCGGGGTGGCCAATCAGATGCCCTGGACACCCCTCTGGCTCTGCCACTGCTCTAAACAAAATATAAACAATTACACTGAGACCCCAGTGCAGTTTTATCACAACCCAACCAGCTTATAGACACATTTAAGCCCAGTGTCATAACTTACATGTTCTCACATCGAATCAGTTAAGCAAACAAAGGGTCTATCCTATTCTTCTATCCTTACCACATAAAAGACAACTAAATGCCAGTTCAAAGTCCAGTACCAAAGACATCCACCTCCTCACAGCTGAGAAATGTTTGATAAACTAGGTAATCATGTGTAATTTTTATTTTCTGATATATGTGACACCCCCACCTCTTGATTCCGTCCTCCACCTTCTAATAGTTATGTAACTGAGATGATGCTGTTTGTATGCTTTAAGTTCTATGTTTTTCAACTGTTTGATTAATGCTGCTCTCTTGGTTTACCATGTACGACCTACCTGTAAAGCAACCTTGAGTCTCTATATTAACAAAGAAATGAGTATTATTGTATGTGACTAGCAGTTCCTTACTGATGCTTTCTTCATAAGCCTGCTCCAGAATTAAGGGCTTCAGGACACCTCCAGTCTTCTCCACCAAAAGGCTTATAACTTCATGTAGGGTCTCACCCAGGATCTAAAACAGATGTGTAAATTTGAGTTATACAATACATTCAACATATACACTTTCTTTGCCTTAACATTCCTGCTAAAAGGATAAGTTACAGACATTTCAGCACAGACTGGTGATAGATGTCTGACTATGTATACACTGAATAATAGAAATCCCACTACAAGAATTGTTTCTTTGCATGAGAAGCAACAATAAAAGAGCTGAACACTATAAAACAAATGGCCAGATAACTGCAGTAAAAACGATGCCTATCTAAATTCTTGTTTGATCAATGGTTAGTTTTACAATGATATTCATCGAGCATGCCAAGCCTTGTCACATTGTACAAGTTTCCTTATCTCCACTTCCCTGTTGCTTTTTTCAAGGAGCTCATTTTTACATCTACATGAATCTTTTGGCTAGACTTAAGAGATAATATGAAACCTAGTAATATGAGCTCCAATTTTTAAGTAGAATAAGAAAAACTAAAGTAAAAACAGAATGTAGTTATTCTTTTATTAACTTTTGCAGTCGAAACTGTGTTAAAAATAAGAAACGCCTCCATATGTGTTGTGAGTGCAGCAGTGTGTGTATAGCAGCATTTCTATTGGCTGTATTCCAGCGGCTTCACTTCAGATTCAGTTTCTGATGGGATAAACGTGTGCAGAGTCACACATGCACACACTATGTTCTTAACGTGACTATTTTAATTGCTTGCAGCAATTGTGAAAGTTGTGCAAGTATAAATCATTTATATGCATTATTTTTACATTTTCTCCAAATATTTTTTGCATCTGAATATTCAAGTATGGGCAAAAGTGTATAAATCTGTAGTGACATGCACATTCTACATAGACACACTCCCTTAAATTTCAATAGCAATAACCAGACAAATGAGTTTTTATTTTTTCCATAGGTGTATGTGAAAAAAATGAGTATATTAAAGGAATTATGTTTTATTTTGAGAGAATGCTCACAGGAGTGTCAACAGCGATGGCAAATCCACCTTCAGGCCTCCGATTCACAAGGTAGTGTCGGAACACTGGCCTGGTGGAGGAAAAAGAGAAAAAAGATGGTGATGGTGTACATCAGTCACTCTACCCAACAAACTATACATAACTGCAGCCAAAGTGAAACCAGACATGTCTGCATAGTTTTTTTTCACTGAGTTTCAGTCAGGAACTAGGAAGATATGCATTTGGAGACATAGCTCTTGATATGCATCACAACCCCTTCAGTCTGTTGTGTGACAGTAAATTGGTGGTTTGATAAAAGCTTTGCACAAGAGTCACAAGGCTAATGCAGCAGTAATGGAAACAATGCACCAATCAGCACTGTGCAAAGCAGAGGCCTAGATCACATCACACTTGAAACTGTTTTTGAGTTGTTAAGGAGGAATTCCACTGACAAAAATAATACATAAATACATCACGAAGATGTAAACAAAATTATTTTTAGTAGTTTAGTGTGAAATTTTTAGGAAAACATACAGCGTCCAAATTGTTCACAGCATGTGAAAAGAAGGTCTGGGCAATTGCATGCATCAGAAAGCAACCTTACAGCCAGCTATTACATGAGCACTGTAGTTCACTGTAGTCTATAATGTAGTTCATTATAGTTTTGAAATAATCCTATTGTCTAAAATCCATGCATGTGAATTAAACGCAGGATGTTTACTGACTACTTCGTTTACTATTCATGGTTTTTACCACAAATTAATAACACAACATTAAATACAATGTTAAACAGTCAATAAAATCGCTATAATTTTCCCTAGAGTGTCCCTTGGATCTTATCACTACCTAGGTAAAGAAGCGTCAGGATTATTTCTTTCAATCATGCTCTGTAGTCCAGAATATACTGAATCCCTGACTGGGACACCAGTCCGAAATGACTTAATCTAAATAACACCCATTCAGTATTCTCAAACAGATATGCTTTTACGGTTCTGTCTACTTTATTTTGGATGACAGTATATGTGTCTGTGTGTGTTTTGCTTTACCCATTAAGGTCTTGTCGGGTTGTAATCGCAAAAGAGGAGCCGCTCCGCCCTGGTCTGAGCAGCAGGTTCCCCTTATCCTGATTCCTCTCCAGAACAAGCTCAGCTTCGGCACGAGACAACTGCTGAAAACACCTACCAAACCAAACACAGCATACATGTATAAATGCATCTGAGGACAATGAATAAAGAATGCAATGGTCATTAGTTGTATTGCAGACCCTATAAACAAAGAGGGCAGAAAGGGAATTCAGTATTCAAACTGCAGCATGGGAATCCCTTCAATTTCTCATCAATGTATCAGTCACTACAAATATACTTTTACTGAAAGTAAGCTGGATGCCATGCAACTAAGCTTCAACATCTGGTCAAAAAGGGCAGGAGTTTGAATTTATTATGATATACAATATTTGGACATTTCGTATTTGAAAAGATGTTCCTAAAATCAGCATGAAATATGCAAACATTTCGACATCCTTTCTGTAAATCCAGTATTACAATCCAGTTATATTTATAATGTCTTATTCACATTAAGTCTTACACCAAGTTAGATGTAGATAATTACAGAATGTGACAAAATATGCCATCTTTTTAACCTCCCAGGTAATTCTTCTAAGCAGCTGACTGAGCAGAAAAAACTAAAGATAATCAGCACTTACAAAGAAAGTGGGTCCTAAAATCTTAGTACATTTCACAGCCTGAAAATGATGCTGAATTTAAAACAAAGCCTGCTAGACCAATAATAATTGCTGAAAAAAACTTTTCGTAAACAAAATAAATCCCTGCTACACTGCCAAGGGTTTACAAGGAGAGTTTACATGGCAAGAGACAAATAGTCCCCATGCCCCACTCTTTTCACTAAGGAACAAAACTGTTATTATTAATAATGATGTTTTCAGCTGCATAAAGCAAAACGTACACTGGCATTTCGGCTGGTAATGGCAGGTAGGCGTCTTCAAGGCCGGGTGGTATGTTGGATGTTGTCACGATTTTCGTAGCAGGTACAGGTGCAGCAGGAGGAGAGGAAGGAAGGGGTTTACGTCGGACTCTTTCTTTCTCCACAACATCCCTCAACATGAGGATTTGACCTGGCAGCAGGTTGAGGGAACAGGGCACTGCAAGCTGAGAGACACACATAGTTTCACTTACTCTGCTCAGATTCCTGATCTGATCTTGTTGAGAAATCTAAAAAAGCATTCTCTTTTTAGTCTCCTGACAACATGATAATTTTATACACACATCCTCAACTGCATCCTTTTTAGCAGAATTTTTCAGCTCAGTGTCTCAGAGTCTTGTATTTTTGTGTAATTCATTGTTATTCTCTAGAATTTAATTATGGACCACAAATTCATAACCAGCATGTCGGTCATGCACGCGCACCTTTGGAGCTCTGTAAAACTAATTCATTTAACAATATTTTTTTCCAGCTGTTAGAAATGGAGACCAAAATGCATGAAAACACATGAAAATAACAAGCCACAGACCACAAGAATCCTTTAGTTCAGTAATTTATGGTAAAATAGTTCTACTGCAGGACAGATTGCTCAGAAACTGCACTAAGATTTTACAAACTGAGCAAAAAGCATAAATAAAAGTTTTAGTAATAAATGTCAAGAGAAATGAGGTTGATTCAGCTGATACTTGAAATGATGGTATTTTACCAGTAAAGGCTGGACCTGGGTTTCGTTTCTTAATAGTGATACTTATACCTTGACTTCTAAACTATTGTTTTTTTGTTGATAAACTCTTTTAAATATTAAAAATACACAAATAAAAAACACATCAGATCTTTATACTTATACTACAAATGTTTGAACAGAACTATCTGGCTGTGTGCCAGGACAGTGACAGAAGAATGCTAGTAATGTTGGTTGCAGAGTGAATGAATTACAGCTGCAGTAAACCTGTGGCACCTCTTTTGACGTCAATAACCATGACGCTGTGATCCAGCACTGTTTCAGGAAGGTTTACTAACCTCAGACACGGAGAGGATGAAGCCTTTCCACAGCTCTCGTGCTTCAAGACTTGGAGCCTGAGGGAAGGAACAAGTGTCATGAATATGAAGGATAAATGGAACAGTCCTCTTCCTGACTATGGCCAGGAGTTCTTTTCATGGTTACAAAACAAACCAGTTAGGCACTATTTTTTAAAATGTTTCCTTTAAATTGCAGTTTATTGTTCAGTAGCTGCAATTCATTATTTAGTGTTTAATGTGAATTATTTAGAAACTAATATCAATTTTTTAGTATCCACAATAAATGATTCAATATCTACCATATGAACTATTTTTTAACCCACTGATCAGAATTATTCAGTAACTGCTTTTGTGTTTGATGTCATGTCTGATATCTAATATAATGTATTAATACACTAGTGTATTAAAATGTTTGCACTCACAGTGAGCTGAACATCTCCATTTTTTAAGTGCAGCTTAAGTCTCGCTGCTTCCAGGTTACGATCATTACTGGGGTCATCAGTCAGTGAGACAAAATCAGACAGTTCCAACTTCTCTACATACTGCTCTCAAACACACACACACACACAATTAGCTGCACATGCTAAAGGTTAATTCAAACACACAGAATAGTTCACAGAGCCATTTATATACACAAACACATACACAAATTGTGTAACTGTGTTAATTTTCACTGGAGATAGCTATGTGCAAACATGTAACAATGCATGTGCCAGTAAAATTATAGAAAAATAACAAGCATTTAGCATATATGTTGTTTTGTTTAGACTGTAATACATATACACACACTTTGTTGAGAATAAACTCACATCATTGTCCTTGTTGTTATTATAGAAGAAAAGTGAATTTCCACATAAGGATGTCCAAAGCTTTCGGCCAATCTGTACCAAACATAAAAGGACCACATTAATATATCATAGTTAAACTGGAATGATAGTAATTATGTGTTTAGCTTGCTTTACACTTTCCTTTGATGCTTTATGGTATATATTGTGGTTTGTTTACAATGAAAAAGTCTTCACTTCATTTTCTCAATAAAATAATGGCACATCCACAGAACCACTACCAAAACTATGTAAAAACGTATTTTTAAAAAAGTGGTTTCAGAAAATGAGCGAATGAGTATCAAAGTATATGATCAAAATTGAGTAGTAAACAGTGAGGTTATTATACAGCAGACCTATAATTTAGCCAGCTCACATAAATCACTCAATACTTTTCAAATGTATCAATTTATATATAAGTTAACTTTTGAAGATGCCCTTTACAGGAAGGTTCAAATAAGTAGACCGAAAAATTAAATAGAGGAAAAAAAGGCTACATTCTGAGGACAAAATACTTTCTGAAAACTCCAGGCTTATGTTCATGACAGATTATCCCATTTACAGAGGAGAATGGAGAGGTGCAGGAGTAAAACTGAAGACATGTCACTTTCCACTTAACAAAAGCTGTGGAAAACGGATAAGACAGAATTCCTACAAGGACTTATTTTCAGTTTTAGTTAAATAAGTCAATGCCTGCTGGGCAAAACATTTTGCTGGTTGGAGAAGTGGTTCAGCAGGTTTGAGGAATGGAAGGTATGAACAGGAAAGTTTACTTGGGTTTCACCTGCCAGTAAGCAAGAGTCATGGGTTTTGCTTGCTTGAATATTTACAAACTTTAAGAATCTAGTTTCATACAATTAAAACCCAAAGGACTTCCCGAAGCACAGACAAAACTATATTGAAGGTTGTTTTTTGGCCTAAGTTAGGATTCATGGGTCAGGAACCGTTTAACCATTTGGATGGTCACGTGCTGCTAATGGATCTGGTCTTCCTCATTCTTACAACTTAGTACTTAATCAGAAACTATGACATTATTGTGAATCAATTATTAAAACCTCAGGCATCTTCCTTGACTAAGCACAGCAAAACAACATATTTGTTTGTGACTTGTGTGCATTTGTGTGTATGTGTGGGAAGCTGCTAAACTGGTTCTTGTTGACGTCGCTTCTTTGGAAAGCAAAGTACAAAAAATTTGTCCCACATTGCGAAAGGTTTCTCATAATTCTTGCAATGGTGATAGGTCATATTCACAACTTCCTTAAGAGCAATTCATGTTACAGTAATTGCTCATGTTAAACATTTTCTTGGAAAGAACTCACAGCCTGTGTACTTTGGGGCCTTTAGATTTGGAGTGATATACTGGAGTAACCTTTATGGTAACCTAGAGTGCAATACAGATAAGGGCTGTAAATTATTCACACAATAATTTATCATGTACAGCAAAAAATATTGTGCTGTCTCTTCACAAGAAGAAGGTCATGGGATCAATTCCCAGCCAGGGTCCTTTCTGTGTGCAGTTTACATCTTCCCCAGTGTCTGGATGGGTTTTCTGGTTTTCTACCACAGTTTAAAGACATGTATCACAGGTGAATTGAAGATGTGCAATTTCCTCAATGTGTGAATGTGTGCGCAAATGTGTTTGCCTGAGTGTCTGTCCAGTGATGCATTGGTGACCTCTCAAGGGGTTTCTGTGAGCCTTTTGCCCTAGCACCCTCTGATCCTTGTCATAGATGGATCAATGTACTACAATTGTTCAGTTTCAGACTCTGGTCAAATTATTTGTACCTGTAGCTAAATTTTGTTCACAGGAAATGAGTCAGCATTAGTGATCGACCGATATTTTTGCAGATACCAATACCAATTATTTGCATGTTTATGTGCCCAATAACCGATATTCAGAACTGATATTTATTTACTATTATACTTCTGTTTTTGACACAATTATTACAACACCACTTAACTGAAAAAAACTTTTTCATGTATAATAATTACTCCCTCCTTGCATACAAATCAAAAGTAGAGGTCTGAAAGTGCAAAAAATACAAAAAAAAAAAACTTAAAATACTTAAAAAAAAGGACACTGTTACTAAAATCTTCAAAGGTGCATAAACTACATATCTATAAGCTACATAAACTACGTATCAGTCATTTATGTAACACATCTAATGTGTGCATTAATAGCTGTTATGTTTAATAAAGTTTACAAAATATAGGAAAGCAAGTAAGTATACTTTACCTTTGCACACAGTTTCTCCCTCAAACAGCGTGCTGAAATGGCGATCATGTGCGTAATTAAGATGGCGGTGTTTATCGGCAATCCCGATATTACAAAAACGATAACCGATTATGGTAAAATGCCTAACTATGGGGGAAAATATCGGTAAACCGATATATTGGTAGATCTCTAGTCAGCATCCACATGACTGACAAATAAACACCTACCCCATGCCACCAAATAAATTAAAATGAAATGCACAACATATATAAACCATTATTATTTGTTCACATGTATTAAATAATGATATTACACAGATATTCAAATCATGATGTTCCCCTTCTTGCACACCACCTTACAATTTTCTGCAAAACTCAAATTTGAATTGATAATTGTCCCAAGGTTTATCTATGATTTCACACATTTCACATTCTTGCATTTGATAGAGCCCATTTTCTGAAATCATATATTAAGTGTCATTATATATATAATTGCAGTTAGGACCAATTCAAGTCAAGTCAAATAGCTTTTTATTGTCATTTCTACCATATACACAGTACATAGCAAAAACAAAACAATCCTCAATGCCTGGACCATAGCTGTTTTTGTTGTTATGCTACCTATACCAGAATAATCTGCATACCTAACAACAGTAATATATGCACATTTTCTGTAAAGAATAAATAACAGGTGTATTATTCTTGTGGGTTACCAGTGTGGGAACAGAGTAGGTCAGAGAATACTCTATTTACTTTCGCTGCCTGTGTTCTGTCAATTTTTTAAAATCCAGACTGCAAGATTATTACGATGTTAATTTGTTCTACAAGCCTTTTAAAAATTATGTCAAAAGCAGATAAAACAATCAACACCTAAGGGTCTAGCATGATGACACCCTCTCACTCTAAATGTTTGAAAAGTAATTTGGCATCTTTTACTCCTTATGTTTCCTTAGGTAAACTGTATGGGGTGTCTGATCTGTTTTACTGGGTTACTGCTAAGGATTTCTGACCTCACCAGGGTTTCAAATAATTCATTACAACTGATGTCATGGATGCTGGTCCAAATTAAATGGCAGGAAGTTATTAGGGCCTGAACATATTGTGGTTAAAACCGACCGTAGAGGGGTAAACATTCACTGGTCAATACATTTTAGATTTATATTTAGTTTTAATAATCCAAACCTAATCCAAAGTTCAGAAACTCACAAAATCTATGCTTAAAAGACTAAATTGCTTTTTGAAGTGGAAGCAACCAAAATTCAACCTTGTGTACCACAATTCTGGATGTTTAAATGTTTTCTATAGTATATATAAATCAACTTTTTAGATCAATTTAAATACCTTATGAGCTCAACATGGCTTTTTAGAGCAATGCCAGTTTAGAGGACGGCAGCAATGCACCTTAAAGTAGCTGAACTAAATTATAAGTAATTGTTGAAACTTTTTATACTTTCACAGCCATTAGGGTGAAGAGCTTTCCGTACACATTAACTTAATTAATAGCATCGGTGGTATGAGCTAGGTTCTTTCTGATAAATTGTGGTGGAACAGGCTAAGCAGAGAAACACCTGTTTTTCTTCCAGTCTAATCAAATCAAATGTAATCAATCTAATCTCGTCTACCTGGTCATTTTTTGGACGAGTTCAAAAAAATGTCTTCTGCAACTTGGTTTCCATTGTGTTCATCAACTAACAGGTACAATAAGGCTTGGTTTTCATCTTGCCGTATTACATTATGTAAAAGAAAATTAATTAAAATTAATTAAGTTTTTTTCTTGAATGCTGTAAAAAATCCTGGCTAAATTCTAAAGATATGTCAACCAGCTGGGCAAAGACTCTGAAACATTCTGTTCCACCATAGTATTGGAGTTGTTTCGTGACTTTGGTTTATCTCAACAAATTGGTAGTAAGAAGACTAAAAATGTATTAAAATTATTTAAGATAGTGAGTTTCTTCATTTTTAGGTTAAAATAAATTGGCCAGTCATTATAACATTGCATTGTTGTATAAGTTTAACACTATCTTTCACAATTAGGAAAGCCCTGTTTAACTAAAAGTATTGAAGTATAAAATAGAAATCTAACATAAAGGTATAAGATTATGTTTATACTGATCAAGTGTTTACTCGTTATATTTACTACTGAACAGGAACAGAGCACCCACGGAGCAGAGTGTGTGGGGATGGTACCTTGCTCAAGGGTACCTCAGTGGTGCCACTAGCAGTACTGAGATTTAAACTCACGACCCTCTGATCACAGGGGCACCTCATAACTACCAGACCACCAGCTGCCCCAAAGAATAAATAGTAGATGAGGAAACAAGGGAAACTTTACTTACCTCACAAATACACTCAGTAAAAATCCCCAAAAATCATATGGAAACAGTCGGAGTCAAACCAGTCAAAACTGAGTAAATGGAGTAAAGGGAGCTCACCTGTCCGGGTCACACGTCAACAAAGCGCACTACAGAACTAAACAGTCTTGTTTAAGAGAGTATTATATTCATGTAACATTAAAACTAATATTAACAAAACATTCCTCTGAAAAGCACTACGAGCAGGATAATGGAAAACTCCTAAAATCACATTTACAACGCGTAAAAACCTACTTTGTGTAAGAACTTACTTTGTCTTTAAACGATTTCTTTTCTAGAAACCCTTCGTGATAGCAGGTTGGCAGTTGAGTTTTGGGTCGTCCGAGTCTCCTAGGCGTCGCCATCCGAGTAAATCTCTTTTTTTTCGTTAAAACAACTACAAAATATCAGCAAAAACGAAGCGGTTTCTAAATTACATGTTAATTAAACAAGCTGCTCGCAATGGTTTGTGCAGTTTGAGTGCAGACGTGTGTGTGTGTGTGTGTTTGTAAAAAGCCTGTTTAAATCTGGGCTGAGAATTTGAAGCGAGCTCAGACTCCTCTGGGCTACGAATTTGAAGCGAGCTCAGACTCCTCTGACAGCAGGTGAGCATAGGGGTGATGTGTTGTGAGTTAGCCACGCCCCCTTGCTGTCATGTGACTGATGCTGTTGTTTATTACCTGCCATAATAACGTTTTCAAAGCAGTTTGAGTGATTATATTGCTTTGTTAAAAATAGGTAATACACGTATTGTAAAACAAGTCAACCAAATTATAAATAAAACAAGAATCAAGAAGTTAAACAGCAGGCGTAATCGATTTAAAAATAAATTCAATTCATTGTATAGTTCCAGGTTTTACAAGGTACAAAGATATAGATTAAACAAATAAAAATGAATAGCAAATTTTTATATTCATTAAATTTACATGAAAATAAGATACACTATGTATAACAGTGTATTACATAGTAATACATGCAGTTTAAACACTGACAGTTTTGAGGTCATCTATATCTATCTATCTATCTATCTATCTATCTATCTATCTATCTATCTATCTATCTATCTATCTATCTATCTAT
>JBBKCR010042807.1:0-11119 GCA_037577295.1 Ladigesia roloffi
TGTTTTCTTTATTAAAACTATTATTTACTGCTGAAGCGTCTCCCCCTTCTCCTTTCCTGCGGCAACGAGCCGTGACATGTGTCTTGGTAATTACTATATTTGTCGAAGGGTGAAGCTAATATTGCCTGAGTAAGTAATGGCTGAGTAGTAATGTTGATTAATTCATAATTATTGAGTAGATAAAACATTTAAAAATTAAATAAGATAATTTATTTTTTAGTTAATATTACTCAGAATTTATAAGCAATTATTTTTTGTGTATAGATATATGTTTATTTGTATGTTTTGTTTATTTTTTCCAATAAAATGTGAAATCCACCCAAACAAACTGAAGGCAAATTGTTTCCATATTTTATTTGAGTAGATTCTATAGGTTGTTTTTATAGTCGGTATACAGCAGTAATTATACATGAAATGAACACTGTCAATGTCAGATAGGTGCTGAGGTCCAGCTGCTTCCTAAGATCGTCAGCAGTATTCCTCATATTCAGCACAGCTGGACGAGGCACAGATGGCTCCCAGTCTTCTGTTGTTCTCCTTCATCCTCTCAAAGAGTTCTGGTATGCCTTTCTTAGAGAGGAGCTGATTTCCTATGATGTCACCTGCCGCTTTTGTCAGGTCCTCCATCACCTTCATCACTGGCACCTGGAGGATGAATCTGCGGGTCTGATTCTCCACCACGTGAGCCTTTCCACTTAGAACACTTAGGAGATGGACGGCTCCCCTTGCCTTGTCCTGGAACTCCGCTAAAGCTGCACTCTGCTTCTTCGCCTCGCAAACCTTTCCACGGATCTCCTCTATCTCATGAGCTTTCTTCCGGATGCTACTTTTGGTCTCTGAGATCTTCCACTCATACTCCGACACTTTGGTCCTGTATTTTTCCACTTGAGCCTTGGAGCTGCTCACCTCCTTTTCAGCTGTTCTTATGCTGCGTGAAGCTTCTTCCATTTCCCTTAAACCACCAAATGCTATGACAGGGCCTGCACAGAAAAAATATAGATTTACTAAATGAAACCTTTGATATAAAGTATTAGCTTGTTAGCCTAAATCTCTGCAAAATCTTTCTCCAAGTGCACCTAAACCTATGTTTGTGTTTTTGCAACATGACCTTAAACACCTACACACAGGAGATGGTACAAAATGTGATAGATTTCAAATGTTATCAACGAAGAACAGTTACAAATCAAACTGCATCCAAAAAATAAGTACTGGTATTTCTTATGATTCTGAGTACTGGCTGCTAAACAACACTGTTATTCTCACCAGCAATCCATCCAGCCACTGGAATAATGGACACTCCTACTCCTACCCAGGTCACAATCTCAGCATCCCGTTTCCGCTCTTCCTGCCTGCGAAGAGTGTTTCTGGTTAAGTTCAGATCACTTCTGGCTTGCTGGAGAGCATTTTCACAATCTCCCTGTAGCTTTTCATTGGACGTCTGCTCTGATTTTAAGTTTTTTAGGATTTGTTTCTCATCAGCCTTTTCCCGTTCAAACCTCCCCCTGTCCCGTGTGAGGATCTCCATGGTCTGATCCAGGCTCTCCAGCCCTGCCTTGGCCACCTGTTCTGAGAACCGCAGGCTCCTCTCAGCCCGCACAATCTGCTCTCGGATGTGTTTATAGTCAGAGCACTGCCCACTAAAGGGGTCCACATCTGCATCAATCAGGGCCTCGTAGACTCTGTTGAAAAACCCGAGTCCATCTCTCAGAGACACAATGACTGCCTCAGTCGAGGTCCTCGCCAACATACTGTGGAGAACAGAGGAGAGTGAGAGCTTGAAGACAGGGTGTGACAAAGTCATTTCTTTATAAAAGACTGTTTTAAAAGATAATAATTAGGGTTTTTTTCATTCTTAGTACATAATTGTTCATGACTTTATACCACTCACCCACTCATGAGGCTCGTGTTAATCTGAGAGAAAAGACACAAACACTAAACATCAGCAAGGTATCAAAAACCCTGGTAACAGACGGCTCAAGGTTTAATCTTTGTTTCAGTTTTGCTTTCTCCCCCCCATTAACTCGCCCCCAACCCACCCCCCCACCCCACCCACCCATTTCCTCTGCAGCTATTATTAACTAGGACTGGAATGTACTCGTGCCCGCTCCCACTGCCCGTTGCTTTAGGAGAGGTGAAATTAAAATCTCTAAAATTTGCTTTTAAGAATCCTTGAAGAACTATGGAGACTTCAACTCTGTAAAGAACTCTTAATAAAATAAACACTGCAGCAGCTCTCAATATTTCTCAGCGGCTACAGAAGTGAGAACCAGAAAGAATATCTCGGAAACCGGTGGAGAAACATGAAGAAACCCTCTGCACTTTTAACTCCTCCTCCAGAGTAACTGCAGAGAATTACTGTACTTCAGGGTAAAATCATGTTTATAGTTAGTGAGAATATTGTGGAATCAGTTAAAAGAAAGAGTTCTTACCTATGGTGTGTCTCCCAGCTCACCCGAAGTCAGGCTGCACACGGCTCTCTTTATAAACGAAAGTAAAGCTCAGGCGGTGGGCTGGGCTTCTGGAGTTATAACAGCACTTGGATTTTTATCATGCTGTCATTCCTTCTCTTCTACGTAGCAGAGATAAAAAACTGCACTCTCTATAATGACCTACGGAGCAAAGAATTAAACCCCAGATTGTTATTTTATAGTTTATTGTTATTTCATATTTCAGGGCTGAAACTATCCATGATATTCACCTGTCAGACACAACATTAAATCAGCTTGTCTAATTTTCATGCCCCAAAACTCTGATCCCCCAAGGCAGGGGCGGAGCACACGGGGGTTTCGGCACCCCCACTTCTGCTAAATCCCCCACAATTTTGTCAGATTATATTGTATTAAATTGTATTTATAATTTCATATACCTATCCCAGAACCTCCCCCCCCCCACACACACACACATACACTTTTGGAAACAGCGATACACTCCTGCCTCAAGGCATCAGCTCCACAAGTAACAACACAAAGTTATTCAATATGGGAACTAGTTTAATTTTTCCAGACTTTATATTCTGTGGGCAATCCCAGTGGCCATCTGGCGACCAAAGCCTGACAAAGCTCCATGTGCTGTGCACAATCTGCACACATCATTTAATATTTTCATTTTGACTGCAGTCGTGATTACGGCAAGCCTCTGAGAACTCGATCATGACTTGGTCTTGACTAGTCCTGATCTTGGAATTATCGGGGACTCAACAAAGTTGGTCTAGCCTCCAGCTCATGATGAAAAGACAAGCTAGTTGTTATCAGTTCAACAGAAAACAAACAACACAGTAGAAAACATACACATTAACATAAACATGGGCGGTGGGGGCTAGGCTAGGCGGTCCCAAGTCAGGACTGGCAAAATGTGTAACATTGAGATTCTGAAACTCCTCAATAACAATAACAGTAGAGGATACAGAACTTTAATCCACTTGAAGCAGCATCTGGGTAACTTGCAGTTACATTTATGCATGTTTCATGTACTTACACAGTTTTTACTCTATAAAGTCACAATACAAAAATGTATTTTTGCATGTTGCTACAGGTGGTATTTGATAAGACGCGTGGAGGCAAAATATCTTAACTTAATCAATGATATTAATACAAATCAGGTTAAAACGAATATTTAATTTTGACAAATAACAAAAAAATACCATGTTAAACTGCATTTAAATTATATGAGATCATTTCACTTACTTATGACTCCTTTAGGTTTGCTTATGTGACGTATATCTAGTGAGTGACCTGATTATATTCAAATAGATATTCAGTGTGTGATGCTAATCTTACCACTGTTCCTGCAGATTTCTTTTATCTGTTTTACTATAAAAAATTATAGAATGCATTTTAAACACTTTTATGTTCTGTGGGTCATCAGTTTACTTCTAAGTATTACACAAAAATCAGGCTAGAAAAAAATTATAAAGTTCCACCAAATGGCTGCGTAGCATACATGTAAGTTTTAAGTGTCTTTTCTGCCCCGCAGTCTGGCGATCTGAGCATTAAGATTCAAGATTCCTTGTTGTTACATACAGTGCTTGAAGTGGGCCGGAATGCAAGGAACGCAGTTCCGGAACTTCTGTATTTTCGTCTTTTGGGTTTTGCCACTTTTTTCTGCCTTCCGATCCGATGCAGCGACAGTGGCCCGAGAATATGTCGGAAAATTAGAATTCCTGAATCCGTGTATCATTCGCATATTCAGTTGTTGTTTCCAAAACCAAAACAACAAAACGGATTACGGCTCATTTTCAGAATTCTCATTTTGAGCTCAAATCAAAAATGGAAAAAACAGAAAACGAACGCTCATATCCCATTTTGGTTTTCTGTTTCGGTGTCATAAGCTGTAGGGTGTAGGAGGGAGGAGAAACTGGCCTGGTAGCTCCGCCCACCAGTTTTGGCTGTAAAAATATTGAGATTATGGGAGATGTTGTATTTCAGTGTGTGGTAGCGCCTGGAGGCATGACAGCTCTGTATGTGAGTGTCACGCTGTTCTTTTTCGGAGAAAGTAAATAAATGCTCCCGTTCCAAGGGAGGAAAGAACACTCTGCTCTAAACTGTCTTATTTTTGGACCCACTCTTAGCTCATTTCCACCGCCACGGTGCCAAGTCTAGAACTGGTGCTGCGCGTTTCGCCTTTCGACCGAACAATGTCAGGTGCTGGTGCCAAAATACTGGGTTCGAGGGAGAAAATCGGCCGGACTGGCTGTTAGCCTAGCTGCTAACTGTCACTGGGAGCCCTAATGGCTAACAGCTCAGCTTTCAACTGCTATATTAAACCATCATTAACTCTGCTATTACTAATAAACTGTCAGATTTGATCTCTAACGACTCTGTCTCTCAGAACCGTGTATTTATCAGTTGTATTAGGTGGCGGTGCTACAGTTAGCCTTTTAGCTTCACACTTGAAATACCCGTTCCACCTTAAATTGTGATTGGATTCACGTTACACCATTTAAGGTGGAACGGATATTACAAGCGAGAAGCTAAGATCACTTGTATTTGTTGTGTTTTACACATTCTGTTTTCGTTTTTCAATTTTATTTTGGTTTCTAAACACTTATAATAAATGTTTGCTGCATTTTAACCCCCTTTTCTAAGCTCCAAATATTAAAGAGGTTCAGCTGTGGCTGCGTGGCAGCGAACTGACCCGCTCATACACTCTGTATTAACATGAATAAATATTAATACCATTTTGTGTCAAATCTATTATCTGTGCAAATGAATTTCTGAGAAAAGCAGATCTGAATGGCTTGAACTGAACTATTTTAGAGCGCTCCGTGAATGTAACCACGGTGACATTTTCCTACACAAATTCATGCTAAAATCTGGGGAAATGAGTTCTGGTGGAAAATTGATATCTGTGGCCGAGTGTAAGGATAAGATAAATGTTTTTCTAACTGATCATAATACCTATTAAAAACGAATATCCCAATATTTTAAGCAGTATGACACCCTCGTGTCTATTCCCGCAGAATATTTTACAGCCAAAACCTGTGGGTGGAACTACCAGGCCAGTTTTCCTCCCTCCTACACACCGCAGCTTATGACACCAAAACAAGAAAAACAAAATGAGATATGGGCGTTTATTTTCCGTTTTTTCCATTTTTGATTTGAGCTCAAAATGAGAAATCGGAAAATGAGCCGTTGTCTGTTTTGTCGTTTTGGTTTTGGAAACAAAAACTGAAAATACGATTGTTTTTCTTTTTGGGGGGTTTGGTTTCATATTGAAAAACAAATGAACGAATGATACACTGATTTATTTATTCTTTTTATTCTTTTTTTTCTGGGCTCCCCCTACTCTTCCCCGATCTTTCGAGATAGAGACACCATTCTAACTCTGACACGCCGGGCCCAAACTGAAGGTATTAGCTTGTTCGCAGCTTTTTGATGCGTTTTGTCGTTTGTGCGTTATTCACATTTTTCCAGCGAAAAATTGGCACCCCTCTTAACTCCTCAACTTTCAAATAGTCCTGCTCGGACACGCTTCGTCCGAAACCCACCAAACTTCATTAGATCCCTCAGACGAACGTCCCTAGCACACAAACATGGTCGGTGATGACCTGCACTCGTCAGTTCCTTTTCTTTCGCTCATCCATTTTTTCCCCATTTCCTCCATACAGTGACCGGACTTAATGAAACTTCAGGTCACACCACCAATGACATACATGTTTAAACTGAACAATATGGACAAAAGTTATGGGACACAGCTGTCGTACAATTGTATTGGAAACACACACACACACATAAACTCACTCACTCAAACTCACTCACACAGACACACACACACACTCACTCAGGTTTTTACTGAACAACATGACCAAAAGTATTGAGACACAACTCCCATACAAATGTATTGGAAACACACACACACTCACAGACACAACCACACACACACACACGCCCACGATGTTCATAGTTTTTGATGCGTTATTCACGTTTTTCCAGTTAAACTGATTTGCTAAAGTATTTGCACCCCCCTTAAATCCTCAAATTTCAGATAGTCCTGCTCGGACATGCTTCCTAAGGCCACACCCCCAATCACATACATGTTTAAACTGAACAATTTGAACGAAAGTCTTGGGACACAGCTGTCATACAAATGTATTGGAAACACACAGACACACACACAAACTCACTCACTCACACTCACTCACATAGACAGGTTTGGACAAAAATATTGGAAACACACACTCACACACACACACACACAAACACACACACACACACACACTGTGTGCTGCTCCTGACAAAAAGTTCTTTGTTTCTAAACAAACCAGTGCACAGAGATAGACCGTGTAAGATATGTGGTCTTTGTGGCAAGCAGCATCCCCCCAGGAAATGTCCCGCGTTTGGCAAATTATGTCACAACTGCAGTAAACAGAACCATTATGCCAACAGATTGGATGCTGAAACTGAAGGTAAATAATACCAAAATTCCAATGAAATTAGACACTGGAGCTCAAGCAAATGTGATTTCAGAGGCAGTGTTTAACAAAATCAGACCCAGACCTAAATTACATATAAAAAAGTGACCTGTAACTGGATACTCAGGGACAGCCAAACCTGTAAAAGGGAAACGCTTGGCAAAAGTGACAAAAAGTGACATACACTTGCATTCATTGTGGTACCTGGAAATGTCCAGAATATTTTAGGTTTATCTGCTTGTGAGTAACTGAGAGTGCTAGTGGTGGAAAATGAGGAAAACACAGTTTACGATGACTTGATGAGAGAATATATTGATGTTTTAAGGGACTTGGATGTCTTCCAGGGAAACCAGGGAATCAGAGTGGATAAGAATGTAACACCAGTCATCAATCCATGTTGGAAAGTCCCATTTGCTCTGCAGAAACCCCTGAAAGAGGGATTGGACAGGACGGAGACACTGAATGTGATTGAAAAGGTTAGTGAGCCAACCGACTGGGTGAGTTCATTGGTTATTGTGAGTAAAGGTTCCACCCCGATAGTTTTTCCGGGTTTCAGCTGGAAAGCATGTCTTTAATTTACCTCAATATGTATTAATATATTCATATTTATTTCATATAGCACATTTTCATGATTCAGAACTGTTTGTTTGTTTTTTTTGTAATAAAGTTCAGTACTATTTTACTAGAGTGTTGTGTTTTTATTTTGCTTTTTTTCCCCCAGTATTCATTTTAAGAACTACCGGTTAATTAATCGGTTATAGGGAAGTACATACCAACTTAGCTATCCGTATCGGTAAAATTCAATATCAGTCGACCTCTAATTGTGAGTAATAAGAACGGAAAGCCTAGAGTCTGAATGGATCCAAGGAATCTGAACAGAGCCATAAATAATATACATTTCAAACTTCTCACTGGAGAAGAAATCATGTCACAGTTCGCAAATGCAAAGTACTTTTTTTATTAAGTCAGAAATAAAAAAAGATGTGGCCCAACACAAAACAATGTTGCTCTCCTGACATCACTGAGTATTGGGACCACAGGGCAGAATTGTCTGTGGTAGGAGACATCATCTACTGAGACAGTAAGATTCTAAGAAGCCTACGAAAAGACAAGCTCAAGAAGATACATGCAGGGCATCTAGGGACTGTAAATGCAGGAAAAGAGCATGTGAAGTGATGTTTTGGCCCAGGACCAATAAAGATGTATCTAATGAAGGATCAAACTGTACAACATGTCTGAAATATCATTCTAGCAACTGTGCTAACCCACGTACGCCACACCAAGTGCCAGACAGACCAGATCCGAAGGTGGGTGCTGACCTGCAGGGAAAGACTTCATAGTTGTGACAGACTAATACTCCCTTTAACTGGAGGTCTGTAGATTACATTCTACAACAGCAGAGGCTGTCATAACGACAATGAAAGCTGTGTTTGCCAGACATGGGGTGCCAAGTGAAGTATTCACAGATAATGGACCGCAATTTGAATGTTTTGCTGAGGAATGGAATTTTGTGCACACAACATCAAGTCAAATGGGCTAGTTGAAAAATCCGTTCAGACGATGAAGAGGCTGCTGTACAAAGCAAAGGATAGTGGAACTGACTTCTATCAGAGTTTGCTTGTATACAGCACAACACCAAGGAGTGTGGTATGTCATCAGTCAGGCTCCTCATGGGACGTCGGCTGAGATTAAACCCATTGGAGAAAGGCTGTTGAGAACAAAAGATGGGAGGAAAGTGGAAAGATTTAAGGAACAACAAAAAGCAAAACAAAAGTTCTACTATGACAGAGGAACACACAACTTGCCGGTACTGCATACAGCTGACCATGCAAGGCTTAAAGACAAAACGAAGACATGGGCACATAAAGCAAAGACTCTGAATGAGGTTCAACCAAGATCTTACAATGTACAGGCTGAAGATGGCGCTGTGTTGAGAAGGAATCGTTGTGACATTATGGGACCGGTTGCAAAAGGAGAAAAGACTGATGAAGTTGCGGAGCAGCAACCACAAGACTCATCATCGGAGGTATCAGTGCAAATGCCAGAGCCTGTTAGGAGACCAGCCAGAGTGGTGAACCCACGCAGTGGGGGCTGCTAGCCTGATTAGCACATCAACAGAGAACAAGTAAAGGTGCTTACACCTGTAAAACTTCTAAGAAGCAGACAATTCCCTTCAAGTGTGTGTTTATTTACAGAACCCACAAAACACAAATGAAACACCTGTAAACTATAGGCTTTTTAACAATAAAATAGAAATCATTAAACAAGAAATTCTAACTAGAAATTTGACTCCACCACATTTGCCGCCTGATTCAGCAGACACAAATATTGTTCAAAACTGTTTGAGAGACAGTTGAGAGACTTTAATCCAGTCCAACAAGCAGAGCTTCCTGTAATTCTTCTCTCTTTGAAATCTTCTACCTGTATACTCAATTCTATTACTACAAACCTGCTTCAAACCTGCACTTGTCAACGTGTCAGACTTTTCATATAAGTATTAAATGCCTCACTTTGTATTGTTTATCTTTTTTTATATTATATTTATATTTTTCTCTTAAGGGGTTCTGCTTGACCCCAAAAACCACTATATTTTATTCTCACTAGAACATGGAAACATTAGCCCAATATTATCAAAACTTTACTGGCTTACGATCAAATATAGTTGATTATAAAACACTACTAATGACATATAAAGCCTTGAATTGTCACATAGCCAAATAACCCCGTGAACTTATCTCAGGGTGCTGACAATGTATTAGTCCCCAGAGCGTTCTTATATATAGCCCTCAAGCTCTGGGATGCACTGGAATAACGTTTGGGTCCCAGGTTTAAAATCTACTGGTCTGGTCAGGCTTTTTGTGACGAATGTTTCTTGCCAGATGCAGGGTGTGGAGCTGGGAGGTGGTGGGCGCAGAGTGCAGAATGCTGCACATTTGTGTGGCCTGACTGATCACCTCTGGACCCCAGGTGAATTTCCTGGGCCTACAACCACTCGGGTTTCCTTCCAAAATGTCCTCGACTGGTTCGACAGCTCCTGTTGTTGTTCCTGTTTACGTTGTTTACGGACTACAGACAGTCGGCTACACTTCCTACTAAATATATATTGATGGACTCTTAGCAGCACCAACGTTCTTGGCGATAGATGGCCTGTCAGTGAGCTTGTTAACGAAGGCCTTCTCTTTTCATTTATCCCATAAAGAATCAATTCCCTTTCTCTCCAGTTCGACCGGAGGAGGATGTTTCCCCTTTTGAGTCTTGTATACTCTTGAGGTTTCTTCCTCCAGCTTCCTCCCCCTCTGTCGCCTCATTAGGGGCTCGGACCTGTCTCTGTAAACCGCTTGGTGACATCATTATGAAATGCGCTACGTAAATACAGATAAATTAAACTGAATAAACAGTATCACTGATAAAAACCGAGTTACCTTCACCTGCCCCAGAGGCAGAGGTGTTTCTGATCCATGCCCATTCTCCCCTGCAGGGAAGTCAGCTTCACATTTCACTTTAAATCCTGCAGTGAAGAGTTTAAATACTGTTCAGAACAGTACTGCACTGCGGTCGGACGCCTTTCTCCAGAGTGCAGAGGAAGCAGCCGAGTGTGGAAGAGGAGAAGCTGGTCAGTGAGGTGGAGGAGATTCCTCAGTTGTTCAGAAGGACGTTCTCCAGAATAAGGGGGTTTGTGGGGACAGCTGGTGGTCTCATTAGTGTGTTCGCCCTGCAATCAGATAGTCATGGGTTTGAATCCAAAGACTGTTGATGTCACCTCTGAGGCCAGTGCCCACACAGAGCTCTCCCGCGGGTTAAATGCAGAGGAAGAATTTTGTTGTGTTCACACTGTGTGCTGTGGTGTGTTCACACATGACAGAACTGTCACTTTACACAGCTTGACAGCTAAAGGTTTCTTTCAGCGATTCACTTTCTCTCTGTGTTTTTAATCCGCAGACCCCACTCCTCTAAAGGTCTCATAAAGATGGAGAACAGGCTCCTCGGGTCGGAGAGTGCTTAGATTTGACATTTCTGCTGTTGGATGACCTTCATGATTTATTTTTCTAGCAATGTCTAAAGCCTGATTCATGCTCATGCAAAGGCAAATGTGCTCCTACACGGCGCTGTACCGTCGTTTGTATTCATACTTGCCCGACGCTGCTGCAAAGAAATTCGCCGCCAGGACAGCAGGGGGCGCGTTTCTAACTTATCGGTCTTGAAGAAATT
>JBBKCR010042863.1:0-11116 GCA_037577295.1 Ladigesia roloffi
AGTGTAGTAATGTAGCGTATATTTTAATAATACAGTGTATGCTGTATTAAGGTTGCATATGCCAATTGCAGGTGTGGGGCGGTTCAAAAAGTCTCCAAGGATTTAAATAACAGTGGGTCAGTCAAATTTGGATCACTGATTACCAAATTAACAAATTGAAGGCTGTGCTGTTTAGCTTAGCAGCCAATCACATTCCCACCCACAGTCCTCTCTCTCTCTCCCTCTCCCTCTCTCTCTCCAGTTTCCAGGGCTAAAATTACAGCACTCAGAGCTGGGAGGATAAACATATCCTGTAAAAATAAACCGGGAGGTGGGACTGAAAAAGAGAGGAAAGGCGCTGAAAGAGGACGAGTTGGCAGGAGTTATTTTTGGATCCTCTCTCCAGGACACTTCTTATCCTTGATTATGGAGCGATGGCTAATTCCTCCATTTAGTGGCGAGCCTCGTCTCCGGGTGGAGTGATCACTTTTGATGTATTTATAAACACGGTTTGTATTGCTTGTTCTAGACTGGAGGAGGCCGAAGGGATGCTTTCGAATGAAGGGTGTAATTATTTAGGTAAAACGGCTGCTTTCCGGGATGCCACAAGTGAGAGTTTGAGGGATCCGAGCTGAGGGCCAGTTGACCAGAGCCTGGATTTTCCCAAAACCCCGCTGAGATAAAGGAGGACGTCTGGCTGGAGCGTGATCTGTCGATACGAGCCTGAAAAACTTTCTAGGAATGTTTTAGACCTGAACTCTAAATGAAGACTCACCCCAGAGTTGTTCAGTGGAGATTTAGCACTGAAATGATACTTAAGATCAGGCATCACCAAATGGCGAACCTCAGTCCATATCCAGGGAGGATGATGGTTCTGTCCTGACCCATGACCAGTCTTGTAAATTCAGGAGATTAAGTCATTTTCATGGAGCGTTATCCTGGAAGGTGGTTATTGTTCCAGTTAATACGATAACAGCTTCACCCAAAGAAGAGCCGGTTCTTTTGGCCCCTAAATGTATTTTAGTTTATCACCATCTTCTGTAGTAGTGTCACATGAGTCGGCTTTTGTTTAACACTCGACCCTTCAGGAGATTCAGACTGACCAATCGAGAGATCCCAACCGACCTGTCAATAGATCCGAACCAACCAATCAGGAGATCCAAACCGACCTGTCAGGAGATCCAAACCAAGCAATCAGGAGATCCAAACCAAGCAATCAGGAGATCCAAACCGACCTGTCAGGAGATCCAAACCAAGCAATCAGGAGATCCAAACTGACCAGTCAGGAGATCAAAACTGACCAATCAGGAGATACAAACCGACCCATCAGGAGATCCAAACTGACCCATCAGGAGATCCAAACTGACCCATCAGGAGATCCAAACTGACAAATTAGGAGATCCAAATCGACCCATCAGGAGATCCAAACCGACCCATCAGGAGATCCAAACTGACCGGTCAGGAGGTCCAAACTGACCCGTCAGGAGATCAAAACCGACCAATCAGGAGATCCAAACTGACCCATCAGGAGATCCAAACTGACCCATCAGGAGATCCAAACCGACAAATCAGGAGATCCAAATCGACCCATCAGGAGATCCAAACTGACCCATCAGGAGATCCAAACCGACCAATCAGGAGATACAAACCGACCCGTCATGAGATCAAAACCGACCAATCAGGAGATCCAAACCAACCCATCAGGAGATCCAAACCGACCCATCAGGAGATCCAAACCGACCAATCAGGAGATACAAACTGACCAATCAGGAGATCCAAACTGACCCGTCAGGAGATCCAAACCGCCCCATCAGGAAAAAAACCGACCCTACACGAGGAAAAAACAAATAGTGTACAACACGTTTTGATCGATAATTAAATACGTTTTGTAACTTTTTTATCTATTTGCCTGGGACTATTTTTATTTATGTTAAAAGTGTTAGTTGTGCAGTCAGTTTATTTCCTGCTTTGTAAATGATACATTTTGTGGAAACCATATGAAACTGTGGACATAGGGGAAGGCTATTAGACACGAGATGGACTTCAGTTCGGACCTTTTACTTGGACGAAATTTCATTACTGGACCTCAGTGGCTTTTAATTGAATACCCCTGCTCTAAATTATCAATTCACCCCAAAGAAGTTCAGCGGAGTCCCTTCACTTTAACTCATCAATAATGTGTTCAATGGAACTGCATCACCAAACTTGACTCATCCAAAAGTAATTCAGCGGAGCTTCATCACTGTAATCAATCCCAATGGGGCTCAAATCAAGGGTGTAGAGGGTGTTAAGTCACAGATGGTCAGGTTAGATATGCTCATTAGAACTCACCCACCCATCCCCATCCATCCATCCATCTGTCTGTCTGTCTGAAGAGCAGAGTGAGGTTTATCATATCCATTCCTCTCCTGGACTTCTTCTCCCAGTATCTCCTAACACTGATTCCAGTATGTTTCCACAGCTCTCAGCTTCATTGTTCTAAAGACCAGCTCCTCCTGCCGCATCTAAAGCTGACCTCTGACCTCCAGACTGAGCGGGCACCAAACTAGATTAGTCTGCTCTTTATCTTCTGCTTTCCAGCGCCACTCTGTTCAGCACTGTGCAAACAGTGTTTAGTGTGTGTGTGTGTTCGTGAAAATGACCTGAAATGACTTTAAAGACTTTGACTTCTCCATTAAGGCTCAGAAGAGGACGAGGAGATGAAAGAGAAGTTGGACTGTTGGTGTTAAGAACAAAGCTGGAACAAAATGCACCCCCTGTAAACATAAACATTCAATTACTTCCCCGTTTTAGGAGCTCTGGGTTTACACCTTTAAACTCTATGGTAATATTAACACTATTTAAAAAAATCTTGGCAAACAAAAATATGCCAGAGCCAGTATCTTTTACTCCAGGTACATTTCTGGTCTTGGTATCACTGTTAAAATGTTCTTGGGACACAAAGTATCAGTTTCACCCTACTAGACCTTTACAGGTGAGCTAGAACATCTGGTCTTCAACATACCAGACTTCTCTTATACCACTCCACTACTGCAGACCCTCACTGGGGTCCTGTGGTTCTCTAGTACATCTAAAACTCACAAATAGAACCAAAACTGGTCTAGCTTCTTCTGACCAATCAGCTCTGAACATACCACTAGTCACAGCCTGACTCCACCCACCCCTTATCAAAAGTCCAAGAAATTCTGTTCAAATTGTGCTTTAAATCATTTTGTTGGCACAAACTGTCAAACTGTCTTATCTTTGGCATACTAAGTAGATTAAATAAAAGACATGGGAACAAATGTTTTACTGCAACAACGTGCAAAGTCCCTAAAGACACAAGGAGCCCTGATAAAGGCATTCAGTACCACCAGTATACTGATCACCGCCCCATCATCTGGAACCATCTGCTCCTTGTTCTTCACTGGTTCAGGACTACAGTTAGACGCTCTTTGTTCTGCTTGAATGATTCCGACGTAGGTCACTGTGTGTCTTAACCAGCAGAAACATTCCTCTGAAGGGACTGGACTTCAGAGAGAAATGTTACTCAAGACTGCATTCAAAATACAAGAAGTTCTGGATCACTGGAAGCAAAATATGAAGAAATGAGAGCGGATCAAGACTTTACATCTGTTTTCTTTAGTACTTGACTAGCAGTGCACTTCTCCCAGTTTGTATTATGTTAGTGTTGTCCCATGTAGTCGGTTTGCCACCATCTGAATGTGTTGAGAAGTTTCATCAGCAAATTCCAACACTTTAAACTGACTGCAAACTCAAGTCTCTCCTCTACAATTATGTGAACACACCCAGAGTTCATATGATCCTGTGGAGGGACATTGGAATTAGAAACAGGGGAAGAAACTGAAACCGTACGTAAGAGGAGCATCATGGCCAAAGGAGCAGGTCCCCCAAGCTCTAAACCCCAAACCCATGGCTGCAGATGTGCTTCATCAGCGTCCCAAACCAGGACAAGATGTGTGAAGGAGTCGTACATGTAGCTAAAGGCCAGTACAACATAAATATACAGGTGTATATTTACTAAGTGAGAAAAGATAGACATTAAACTTTATAGAGAAAGAAAATCAACACAAAAGCCAAGACACTGGTGACTCCAAAACCTTTAGAGCCAAGTGGATTCAGACTCAACCCTGAGTGTAGAACACACCTGTGGAAATGAGAGTTGGCCAGAGTCCATCATATAAGCCCCGTATCCAGACTAGCAGTTCTGGAGTCTGTCACAAGGATCTCAGGCCAAAAGGTGGAGAAACCTGGATGCATCTAGACTGAGAATACCTGGAGGAACCCACACAGAACATTCAAATTCACACAGTTTTGTGTTTCACCCAGAACAAACATATATACCGCAGAAAGAACACAGGATGCCCTGGAGAACCTTGCATTTACCCCTCTTACTTTATTACGGAAAGGTTCTGTAGATCAGCGGGGTTCTGTATGTCAGTGAGGTTTTGTAGGGTAGTGAGGTTTCTAGAAGTTTGAGATTTGCATTCAGGGCCTTAAATATCATTATTATCTTTTTATTAGAAGGTGAGGTTCTGAAGGCCAATGAGGTTCTTTAGGACAGTGTGGTTCTTTAAGCCAGTGAGGTTCGTTAGGACAGTGTGGTTCTTTAAGCCAGTGAGGTTCTTTAGGACAGTGAGGTTCTTTAGGACAGTAAGGTTCTTTAAGCCAGTGAGGTTCTTTAAGCCAGTGAGGTTCTATTGGACAGTGAGGTTCGTTAGGACAGTGAGATTCTTTAAGCCAGTGTGGTTCTTTAGGACTGGGAGGTTCTTTAAGCCAGTGAGGTTCGTTAGGACAGTGAGGTTCGTTAGGACAGTGAGGTTCTTTAGGACAGTCAGGTTCTTTAAGCCAGTGAGGTTCTTTAGGACAGTGAGGTTCTTTAAGCCAGTGAGGTTCTTTAAGCCAGTGAGGTTCTTTAAGCCAGTGAGGTTCTTTAGGACAGTGAGGTTCTTTAGGACAGTCAGGTTTTTTAGGACAGTCATGTTGTTTAAGCCAGTGAGGTTCTTTAGGACAGTGAGGTTATTTAAGCCAGTGAGGTTCTTTAGGACAGTGAGGTTCTTTAAGCCAGTGAGGTTCTTTAGGACAGTGAGGTTCTTTAAGCCAGTGAGGTTCCTTAGGACAGTGAGGTTCTTTAGGACAGCAAGGTTTCCAGCATTTCAGGGATTTGAATGCCATTACAGTCCAGTGATAATGTGTGAGGTTCCTTTGCAGGTTGTGAGTTTGAAATCAGCTTTAAGCCGTCTGTCCTGACAGGGACTGAATGCTGGGATCAGGCTAAATTGCCGCTGGGATTTGATGATTTCCAGTAACTGGGAGGGTAATTACAGCGGATCCCTGCGTGTGCAGGCTGCAGGTTTATAAAGCCGGCTGGTCTGACCTCATTTCTGTGATCCACAGGCAAACAGGTCGAGCTGCATTTCCTCAAAACCAGCAGTCAAACATCTTTACACACCTCAGGTTCTACCACACATCCATTTATTTAATAAAGTACAGATTTTTCATTTTGTTAAACACTGTTAAATTGTTTAACAGTTGCTATGAATGAAAATATGTAAAATAAAACAAGTTTCCTTTCTAAGATGTGTGACAGTGCAGGTCTGACTCCAGTTGTTGGTGATGCAGCTTCAAGTTCTAGACTGTCCTTTAACTTTAAATGCACTTTCTAAACTCTTTCTTAATAGTTCATTGGAGTTCGACATTATCATTATAATTATATTAGGTTCACAGCTTATTAACATCATTATCAGTCATACTGAGCAGTTAATAACTTAAATTACAGATATTATTAATGCTTTAATACATTAATAAGACATTTCTTTGCTTGCTTACAAACAATGTCTCTATTTAGCAGCACATTTTTTATTGTTAATAATTTTAAATATCACTTTTCTTGTTCAGTTATATTTGTATAATTCATTTTATAGCTGACACCTCTTTTAAAATATCAGCATGGTTCCAACATCATTATTTCAGCTAAGTGTAGTGTGTGTTCAGATTTTTATCGGTTGATCATTTAAATATCTGTTTTTATGGTTGAGTTAGCTCTGTAGTACATGGGAGAGAGAGCAGGTGGTCGAGTAACCTTTACAAATGTGTGTAATGGAGAGAGAGTCTATGGACAAAAGGATAAAAAGTGAAGAAACAAACGCAGAGCAAAACACTCAAACAGATTTCAAGACACTTAAGCTCAGGTCAATTATGTTTGTTGTGGTTTAATTAAAATTAAAATTCATCAGGGACTATGTGTTCAGCTGTCCATAAATGGCTTGGTAAGAGACAGAAAGATAACACGCCCCCTGGTGGTTCAGTGATAATTGAAGAGAATCAAAAGATTGTTCGTTCAAATCCAGTGTAGGAGTATTTCAGAATTCAACTTAAAACTAATATTTGTTTCTTCAAACACTGGTTTTATAGTTACCATGGAATCACGCTTTACCTTTTTGCATGGAAATATAATCTAATTTAGGCAGCAAAACCCTTAAATCAGCCATTTGTCTTATTTGATTATCTGGCGAGGCAGAATCAGCCCACTGGAGCAGAACAGTGATGAACTGTGACATGCTTGGAGAGGAGGTAACTCTGCATGAACAAACTCCCTCTCTCACACATATACACACACACACACACGTGTATACACAGTGGATGCCTTTACAGAGCTCCCTTTTCATCTGCAGGGTGTGTAAGTATCTCCAGGGCAGCAGTAATGAATTAAGCAGCTCGTAATCCCCGGCACGGCGGCAGGTAGCGAGTGATGTGTGATTTGGCTTTGTCATTTTGTTCTTCAGTGTCTGGTTCCTCAGCTTTCTCCTTGCGGGTGATACATCAAAACTTGTTTATTTTGCCTGGGTGATGAGTGGGGCTGCGCGTTTCACCTGTTAAATGAATCGCTGTGGTGTTCTGGGATCGGGGACGGCACTTTCGCAGCCAAAAGTTCAGCATGAGTTTCTTTCACCTCTTCAGACAACTCGCCTCATCTAATCCTGAACAAAAACAATCACTTCCTAAACTGTTCATCAGCAGCTTGTGTATACCATGGATTATTCTTGTAGAAATGGGAAATACTCTACAAAAACTACACCAAAGTGGGGAAAAGTCTTACCAGAATGAGATATACTCTACAAAAACTCCACAAAGAGTGGAAAAATTTTACCAGAGTTTTTACCAAAATTTTACCAGTGTTTTAATACTCAACAAAAACTCCACAAAATTGGAGAAAAGTCTTACCAGAATGAGATATACTTTACAAAAACTCCACAAAAAAGGGAAAAAGTCTTTCCAGAATGGGAAACATTAAACAACAGCTCTACAAAAGTAGGAAACACCTTAGTTGTATGTCGTCACTGCACTCGGGTGTTATTCTTAATACTATTTGTACTTTACACAAGCATGACTGTAATTGAATACTCAGTCCTTTTTATAAAGTTCTTTCTAATTCTTATCTTTTTTTTCTTCTTCAAACCACTTGTTAACTCTTGCAGGTATAGGAAATACTCTACAGAAACTCCACAAAAATGGGGAAAAGTCTTTCCAGAATGGGAATACTCTACAAAAACTCCACAAGAATGGGGAAAGGTCTTTCCAGAATGGGAATACTCTACAAAAACTCCACAAGAATGGGGAAAAGTCTTTCCAGAATGGGAATACTCTACAAAAACTCCACAAGAATGGGGAAAAGTCTTTCCAGAATGGGAAATCTTCTACAGAAACTCCACCAAAATTGGGAAAAGTCTTATGGGAAATACTTTAACAACTCCACAAAATGGGGAAAAGTCTTACCAGAATGGGAAATACTAAACAAAAGCTCTACAAAAGAAGGAAACACCTTAGTTGTATGTCGTTACTGCACTCAAGAGTTATTCTTAATACTATTTGTACTCTACACGAGCACTACTGTAACTGAATACTCAGTTACTTTTATAACGATCTTTCTAATTCTTGTCTTTTTTTTAATCTTCAAACCAAAACATTTTTCATAGCAATTTATTTAAAAAAATTTTTAAAGGTATATTTTATTAAAATGTCCATTTGAATTAACAGACCCACAGAACTGCACTTTGTTGCCACATTCCACACACACCATCAATAACAAAAGACTTTTGATTTCTGCTAATATAGTTACTGGTTACTTTTATATAGCTGAGCATATTTAATATAGTGATGGGAAGTACATTGATGTACTCGGTGGTTTGATACACCACAGCAGCAAGACTTCCTAGACCATTCATCAAAGCAACATGGCACCATTGCAACTGTGGGGAAGGACTTTTAGTTAACCAGGGTGGGTTTTTTCCAATCTTGTGTATAATTAGTTGATTATGATATGACAATTATATTGGGACACAGAGAGAATAAAAAGCCATGTACCTTGACTGTAAGCAGCCATCCCTGTCAGATCACCAACAGTGGTATGTTGAGTACGAATCGCTCCATCGCTGGCAAAGCAATGAACTTTGTTTGATTTGAAACTTTTCAATTCCTGGATTATGGTAAATTTCTGCCGCAACAAAACAAGCTTTCTTATATCTCCCATCTAAGCTCTATACCACAGTTAACTGACTTCCTGGGTCCACAGTCCAAGGCGATACGTCTTCTCAGATCTTCCATGAGAGTGAGGCTTCTCCAAGATGCAGTTTCTCCCAGGCTCCAACATCAGAGCCACCCCACACCACGTCTACGAGCTTTTCAGGTCCACCACCACCTCATGGCCAAGAGGCCACCTGGGTCCAACCTTAGGGCTCCATCAGAACAACTCTCTGAAACTTTTCAGACCATCCATTACAGTCAGGTCCATCGCCACACACCGCCTGTGAGGCTTCCTCAATGCTTTTCATGGGCAGAGGAAATTCTCCCATGGACTTTTCCCAGGCTCTCTGAAAACTTCACACCACGATCTGAGTTTTACCACAAAAACATCAATTAACACAAAATCTAAAAATCTTTACCCCATGACCTTTTACCTCATGACATTTTATCTCATGACCTTTTGGTAGTTGCTGTTATATCCAGGAAATGTCTAGTCATTTCTTAACAGCAAGAGAAATTATGTGGATGAAAACAACACCCATGCCCCTAAAACACAGATCCTATTATATTCTGGGCTCCTCCACCTTGAACTGGTTAATGACACCACTCCCTGAAACGACATTATTTCAATTAATCATGTAATTATACAATTAATTTCATGTATATTCTGACTGTTCTAAAGTTATGACAAATACAGTATATCCTAATTAAGCAGTAGAGAAAAAACTAACTAACTCAAGCACTACGAGTTGAAAAATCTAGTTTTTAACATTTTTTTATTTTACATTTTTATATCATTGTTTGTAATCTGGTGTGAAAATCACAGACCTGACAACCCCACAGCCATGAGTTCTGAGATGGAGAGGAAGGGGCCTATTGCTGGACATCCAAAGAAAGGCCTTCTGACCCTCTTTATTTTATTTTGAAGTGAAAAATGACAAAAGTATAGCAAGAATTAGTAATAATATCCTTTAAAACAACCAAGATGGTCCACACAGCAAAAACGCTCTAAAATCAAACAAGTGTGGCCCTGACTGGAGTCTCAGAATCTCCACGTTCCTCATGGATCCATCTCTTCTGTTATTGAGTCACGACTCCAAACTGTTTTTGTTATCGCTGGTGATGATCCTGACCAGCCCTTCTGGACCTCCCGACTCCATCGTGTCCTGAAACGGCCCGGCTCAGCACGGCGGCGGGTCACGTCCCATTTCTCCGCAGACACTTTCACACATAAATCAAATTACCCCGAGCTGAAACAGCAGCTAAAGTGTATTTAAGCAAACAGGGCAGTCATCAATTAAGGAACCCGCGGACGATTTGTTCCCTGTGAGCGCGAGACCGCCGCGGTTTCGCAGAGGAACCGTAAAGTCGGCGGTGCGATGTTGTCGTTTGTCCGCGGTAATTAAACGTACATCATCCGCCGAAGCGTCACGGAGAGAAACCACACAAGGGCTAATCAAGGCTTCGTTTTCTGGAGGGCCCTCGTTACTTTTTTCAGAAGGGCAGATTTAGGAGTTTCAGGACGGATTGCTTGTTCCTCACCCGAGAACCAAAGAAAACACACACAGCTGCTTTTGTGGGGAAAACAAATCAAACGCCATTGCTGGCGATGAAAACCTGAACCGCCGAACATTGAATTAGTGACGGAATTACAGCTCAATTCACAAAATGTTCGTGTACAGACCTCAGACCTTTGTCAGCGCTCTCAGTCCACAGAGATCTTACCCATCACAGAGTAGAGTGGAGGGAAGATACCAGATATGGAAGACAAAAGATGGGTTACAGGGTTGCCACTTTGCGGGAGCACCAGGTTTGTGTTTCTAATAAAGTGGGCACATTGTGGAAGTACGAGGTGTTTCCAATAAAGCGGACTGTGTGTGTAAACTCATGGTTTAGACACTCTAATTGCCTCATTTGTCCTCTTGCTCGAGTAATTATGGATCCTCAAAGGGACGCCATTAGACTCCAGCTGGTCCGTTACAGTGTGGTCAGTTTGGTTTCTCTGCCAGAACAGGGTTGCCAAGCCCTGGCAGAAACACCCAAATACTCAACAGTACGGCCCGAAAGGAGCCGAAATGCGCCGATGGTACAGAGTATTGGAGCACAGTGGTGGTACAGCCCAGTCATTTTGAATGAATGTGAGTCAAATGTTGTTCATGGGGAAGCAATTACTCTTAAATGCGTTTTATTAAGCAGCAGTAAAGGAACGAATGATCTCAGGCCTGTTTTATTTTCAATCATGTTCTCATTAAGGCCTTCTAAGAAAGAGTCTACAACACTGCAAACTTTGCTCTTGATTTACAGCAGCAAGGGTCGCTTTCATCGTGTCTATGCTTGAAAGAGTAGAGGGTTCATCCCTGCTCCTTTCTTTATATTTTGCTTTGAATCACCTTGTTGGTGCGAAAGTACTATTTTCTGTCAAACTGTCTTATCTTTGGCATATTGAGAAGATTTAATTCTAAGAAACAGGACCAAATGTTTTGCTGAGTGGCTGCAAAGAGTCTAAAGACACAAGGAGCCTAGATAAAGGAGTTCCGGCCAATCAGCATTCAGCACCACCAGTATACTGATCACCGCCCCATCATCTGGAACCATCTGCTCCTGGTTCTTCACT
>JBBKCR010042874.1:0-11115 GCA_037577295.1 Ladigesia roloffi
GTTCCATTCACGTTTGTGTTTGTGAAAACAGCATACAAAAATTTGATAAGCAATTTGACAACAGTTGTAAGTATATAGAAGTGTGCATATTATGATACAAGCAGACAGATTAAGATATCCAGCATTAATTGTTGTAAAAAAGTAACCAAAATGCAGTGTAAACACAAATTTCATAATGAAATACAAAATACGTATGAAAAAACTAAAAGGTCCACTTAAAAAAAATCGGAACGATTTTTCATATTTTAATACTGTCTCACATAAACTGCATGAACTGTCAAAAAATTTAGAAATCTTCTCGAAAAAGCACCCCCCAAAATGGGCTAAAATCGCCCCTGGTTATATAAATGATGGACTATAGTCCAGACATATAGCAGAATTTTACAAGGCGTAGTGACAGTCTGTGTGTTGTGCTGTAGCGAGGTCGGGCTAGCAAGAATGCGCGTTCCGGACTCGGTGGAGTACTGAGGTGTTCAGTCTCTGTGCTGCCAGGAGGAGGAGGGTGCTGCAGGCATAGGTGGTTCTTCACGGGGGCCCCCTTATGTCCCAACTGTTCTGAACAGCCAAATATTTGAGTATAATTTTCTTATCGCGGCATGCGCTGGCTTGAAGAACGGAGCTAACGGCACGTGTGTTCTATATGAAAGACATTCACAACACGCACGCTCTCCACCCTCGAACACACGTACAACACGCTTGGTGCTCCTTTTTTACATGGCTTCTTTTCTCTCTCTCTCTCTCTCTCTCTCTTTCTCTGTCTGTCTGACTGGAATTCTTCGAGTAAAGCTTAGTTATTAGTATGAATTGTTAAGTCAACAATACCCAAGTACATTTTACGACCGACTTAGTTTCTCAAAAACACAATATACGTAGCTTTACTCCAGACTACCTTTGTATGTAATTGCAAAACCGCGGGATTCGAACTTCCATCATCTGATTGCAAGGGTATGGTCCTTACCACTAAGCCATCCACTAAGCAATGTCATTCATTGCAGAACAATTACAATAACCACTAGGCCAATTTGCATAGCATGTGCTATCTTTCTTAACGCTGTGATGCATATGAACAGAAAAATCGATTCCCGAGCAATTGATGTCTCTGTAACGTCCCACGTAAGGGGCAGGGACTTATGAAGCTTCCTAAAGGGATGGTTGGAGAAACACACTTGGAAATGTTAACAACGTAGGTAAGAAAATCTTTATCGAGAAACCGAACCCTGAGCTGTAGGACTTTTATACAAAATCTTAATCTAATTTATAAAATTATCACCTACATCAAAATTTTCTAGTATTACGAAAAGGTAGTGCCATTCGACTCTTTCGAATGTTTTTCAGCGTCGAGAGATATTATTACAAGATTTTCTTCAAGATCTTTGGAGTGATACATGATGTTGAAAAGGCGCCTAATGTTTTGTGAAACATTCCTACCAGGAATAAAACCATTCTGGGCTGCGTTTCCCAAATTATCGTAAGCCTTAGTAGTTCATAAAAATTATCTTCCGACTGATCTTAATAATACGGCCTGTTTCCTAAAACCATCGTAACTTAAGTAGCACTTGAAAATCTACGAGTAGATCTACGAGTAATCTGAAGTAATCGTAAAGCCGACGAGTTAGACAGTGTTATGAGGGCACCTGCTGGAGAACCTGCAAATTGCACCTCCAATTTACTTCTCTTCAGTCATTTTTTCATTTTATTTGTAAATATATTTTTATTCATTCCTATTTTCCACTCATTACACAATTCAATATAGAAATAATAACGAAAAAATAAATTAAATTAAATGTTTTGTAGCCATATCGTCCCAGATTGTTTGTTTTTCTCTATTTTTATGACTGCCCTTAAACCTGTCAAAAATGATATGTTTTTGTCGCTCCATCTCCTCTAAAATAATATCAATTTCCACTTTTTTAAGAATGTATTTTCTTTTTTTTTGGTTTCAGTCATTTTCTTGTGTCTCCACCCCTAGATGTGTGCCTATTTAAACTGCTCTACTTCTATTAGTAAATGCACATCAGGTGAAGATAATTAGGCTAAACTTTTCAAAAATTAATGTAAGAGCTTATTTATTTATTAACTTATTTATTTATTTTGATATGAAATAAGCAATTGTTGATAGAGACATTGATAAATAATTCTACCTAAATAATTAAGGTTTCATATAATTATCGAAAATGATGCTGATGTCATTTCGGGCAAGGACTGTTAGAATTTGTTTTATGCGAGATTGGAGCAAGACAGTACGGCATTTTCAGTAAAAAAAATTTTTAACTTGCTCAAGAAGAAATTACTGGACTTTTTATGTTATTCCAGTTGAACATACATTTACACAAGTAAGAATAAAGGGAAATAAAAAATTGATGGATTGCTATGACAGCATGTGCAACAATGACGATCAATTCTACAGCGTGACATTTCAGCACTTGACCAACGGATAGCGACTCCTAGTAGCATTTAAAGCAGGGCTACGTGCAACTGTGTTAAGTGCATTTTTGGGAAAAGGACGTGAAACAATAACGAACGTCATGAAATGACGCTCTCAAGCGCCAAGATCAACAGTTACCGGGAAACACAGCCCTGATAAGTATGAATTAAACCACTAATTAATCTACCAAGTCTATTTTTAAGAGCATCTTCTGATCTACGTTAAGGAGTGAAATCGGTCTATAGCAATGCACCCCCTCTGTATTTTTACCTTTTTTGGTATAGCAGTTATGACGGCTTCATTAAACGTTTAAGGAAATCTTCCTAGAGAAGGTTACACTTATTTAGAAACTTATCAATAGCTTGTGAGTCAGTGCAGGGGTCAGAGGAGTATACATTTGAATAGAATTCCTTGAAGCAATTGTTTATATCTTTTGGACAAAATACTTTCGGTTCCAAGTTTTGTCTTAATCTTATATATGTCTAATCATTCTCTAATTTACGTAACTGTCTCGCAAGCAGTTTATGTGGCTTGTCCCCAAATTCAAAATATTTCTGTTAAATGAGGATAAATTATTTGCATAATTTGTATGAAACAATTTTATTAAACTCATATCTGAGCTGTAGAATTATTTGTATGTTTCTAATGAGGCATTTTGTGCATTTTCGTAATCTAACTGATTAATTTGTTTTCTCATCTCTAAAAGTTTTGTTTTATATAATTTATTTTTGAAACCCTGATAAGAAACACATCCTCTTAAAAATGTTTTCAGTGTTTCCCAAAGTAGTCCTGGTGAGATTTTTGGGGTATCATTATTCTCAAAAAATATTTCCAATTGTATAAGCATGTAGTCATGAAATTTAGGATCATTGACAAGCCGAGGACCCATTCTCCACACAGGACATGACATTGTTAAATTATTAAGTTCAAATGTAACAGGTGCATGATCTGAAATGAGTATATCATGGATCTTATTATTCATGACATTGAAAGTTAATTTATTTTTTACCAAAATGTAATCAGTACGTGTGTATAAATTGTGAATGAAAGGTGTAACCTCTTGGTGGGATGAAAAAGTCTCCATATATCTACTAATTAGAGTTATTAATAAATGTATTTAAAAATTTCCTTGAGTTTGACTGAGGGACTCACTTAGATGATGATCTGTCCAGGTATGCATCTAATACGCAATTAAAGTTTGTTCGAGACATGGTAGGAAAAAGATTGAACACTTTCTTGAAAAAGAAAAGTTTAAATGTTACCCCTTTCCGTATTAAAATAGCGACCCCTCGAGCTTTAACAGAATAATTTGACTGATAAATATTTTCTATCCACCTGCATTTCAGCTTATCCTTGGAGTCAAATTTCAGATGTGTTTCCTGCAGAAAAATTATATCTGGAGCAAGCGATTTTAAGTGTAACAGGACTTCTTTTAACAGGATGATATATTACTTTCACATTCCACGAAGCGAAAACCAGCCATTGTCTGTTATCTGATGTCCCATCATTACTTTGCATCATTCAGACACTAATAAATTATTATCACCACACATTTTACCACCTTGACGTATTTCAAACAGGCTCCCTCCCCGCCCGTCAACCAGTTTAAATAACAGCCCCGTCATCTAACCGACAACTAAACCCAGCGGTATGAGACGAAGTAGGCTAAACGTAGAAGTTGAATTGGAAATAATAATAATAAAAAAAGGATAAAATAAAAATATCAGAACAATAATAGTATAAGTATTAACACACTAGTAAACTATTCCAGAAAACACTTAACATGAATATATATTATTCTTCAACCTTCAAACATTAAATCACCGCAGCTCCGCATTTAAGAATTTCAGAAGAACATCTCAGGGTATCTCAAAAGTAAAGGAACGTGTATCATCAAATGGTTGTGTCTAAGAAAGAGATAGAAAGAAAAAACAATGCGCTCAACGCCGAGTGATCGCACTTTAAGCAACATCTTTAGATCAGTCACCCTGATCCGAGGCATTTTTCCGCGACCTTAACAGCCTTAACCATGCTTAACTATCGTATCCGAGGAAGCAGAAGCGCTAGCTTCCAAGCTTGCCAGCTTTCAGGAATGCTCGTCCACCGTGAATTTAACTGCCGAAATCGCAGTACTGGACTCCTGCTAAAATTCCGCGAGTTCTCCTCGTATCGAAACAGCAAGTTGTTCAATTTTGGAGTCTATTATCTCCCCTAAATCAGACTTGATTGAGCGTATTTCCGAGCGCAGACAAGAGATTGCGCTAAAAATTGCTGCGTTGCCCAGGTCCTGAGTGTTTTCAGCCGCTGCATCTTCTACACTAGAGTCCGAGGATGATGCAGTCTGATCGACTGCTTTACGAGGTTTGGCTGGCATATTTAACTATAAGTATTCGAAAGCAGCAACTCTGGAAAATTAGCTGTAAATAAAAAATATGTTCCCTTTCTAACAAAAATATATATTGAAAGATGTCCTGAAAGTATTTTAAAGGATTTAGTACGGAGATGTCAAAGAAGGCGAGCTACCCGTTCATATTGAAACCGGAAGTCCCCTGGAACTTATTTTCTACCTAAATTCTTTTAACTGTTGACTCTCCCTCTCTCTGTGTTACTCATACACACCCATTGTTCTGTCAACAGTTACAGTTATTCATGTTATTCATGTGCAGAAGTTGTTTAAATTTATATAGACAATACTATAATGTTGGATTGGATACATCATAAAATAACCACTTATTGGAAAAGTTTACTGTCCTCAGGTTATACAGTCCATCAACATAGGATATCCTACACTCAAGCCAATTTATAATTAAGCCAAACTAGTATTAACACAAAGAAATCTGTAAATAAATCAATATTATTTTTCTCAATAATAAATCGGATCAGATCGAGAATCGAATCGAAACATGACCTTGTGAATCGGAATCGGATTGATTCAGGAAATTGGCAACAATACCCAGCCCTACTCAGGACACTCAGGACAGACACCCCCCCCCCAGTGAATTCAACCAACAAACCGGGCCGTGGATACTGCTGCATCACGGGAGACGGTGCACAGATCACAGCGTGCTCGAACGCAGCTTGAATGTTTGAGTTCTCTTTTACTAATCTGAACACGAATAGGCTATGTTCTGAATGTATCTGCTAAGATTGAGACTTGTGTTCAGGGTCTTATAATAATTATAGGTGTAAATAATTGACAACAGAGTCATTTACTTTTTAGAATATTGACATTTGAGAACATAGGATCTTCATGTGAGAGGAGTGTTATTATGCTCACATTAAAAGGAAAATGCAGTTTACTTGTTCACCGCAGGTGCATTATTTCTAATGTGCAACGTAGAGGTTCCTAGAACAGAGCATTGGTTTGTGGCTCTGTCCAGCCCATATTTCTTGCCATGTTTAACTTCAGGTGAAGGTGCTATCTCGGACATCATTATTTGTGTTTTTGTTTTCCTTCAAGTAGTATTTAAGCTACTGGAGTCATGCATTCTTTGACAACATCTCTATCAGCAAATGGCTTTTTGTGTTGACCCAAAATCCAAGAAAATCTGAGGGAACATCAGCACTGGTGGACTGGTCATATTGGGCTCTGAGACTTCTTATGTTCTGTGATTTTTCTTCAGATTTGAATGGGTGTGTTTCTTCAATACGGTTGATCTGATAATGGCATTTCACATTGACACAGTTTTTGAACATATGAGACACAATAGTCTAGTGCTCCCATATAAGAACAGATATGAGCGAAACACAACTTAGTGCTGGGTGGAGAAACCCTTGCTGGTAAGTACAGCAATAATGTTTTATTGTAGTCGGTCACCAGGTTTGAAAATCTCAGGAGGGATTTTGGCCCACTACACTTTACAGAAATTCTCTAAATATTTTAGGTTTCTCAGCTGCTCATTGGCAGCTCAAAGCTTCAGCTCCACCATGGATTGTCTATAGGATTAAGGCCTTGGCAGTGTGTTTTGGGTCATTGTCATGCTGGAGGACCCACAACTCATCTTCAGTGTTCTGAGAGAAGATTCATGACCCCATCAATTGACCTCTCAATGCTGGACAGTGTTCTTCAAGTCACACTCAGCATTTCTCCTCCACCGAACATGATGGGTCAGGTTGATGCCAAAGAGCTTGATATTGGTCTCATCTGACCACAGGATTTCTTCCCAAGCCTTCTCTGAATCATTTAGCTGTTAAAATAAGATAAGCAAGAACTGAGGGACATTCTTTTGTCCTATTCATGCTCAATGCAACAAGAGGAACAAGAGGAAATAACGATATACAATGAGTTAAAGAAACAGAACAGTGGAATATAGCAAATATACTCTCAATACTACCAAAGTAACAATATAACTATGGCAGGTATAAAAAAAATAACATTGGAGCAAACTATTATGAAAACTGTCATAGTGTTTGCATAGTGAGTGAAAAGAGAGTAGCAGCATGTGATTGAGGATGAAAGAAACATTCATACAGACAAGTAAATAAAAGCAGATAGGTAATATTGCACCATCTGAGCGAGAACCAAATGACATTAATAATAATCCTGAGAAAGATGAACAACATAACGAGGAAGTTCACTGGCAAACTTAAGACCTTGCGGACACTAAAGGATTTGAATCCATTATGATATAGTGTGTTAGTGTGGGGGGGGCGGGTGTCTAGACGATTAATGCGCTTCTCGGGTCGACGGCTGTTCTAGACTTTTAGGTAATGAGAGATGCCCTTATTGTGACAAATGTTTAGGCAGCTGAAAATCCCGAAGGATTCTAAAATTCCAGTTGGACACAGGTCTCAAAAACAGGACATGTCCGGGAAAAGAAGAAGTCCCCCTACTCTTTTCTCTGTCTGACTAGAAGAAGTGAAACAGTTTGCAGGACGTTTCTCCTCTAAAGATCTTGCGGTGATTTTGGAAAATTGATTTGAAGGACAAAAAAAAACATTTCTGGTTAAAAATTAATTGTAACTTGCTACTGACATTTTTACGAGTAAAATATTACCATTTTTACTTTTGTAATGCTGTACATTACTGTGTTACAGCAAAAAGCAATTCATTTTAGTAATTACTTTAGTAACGCGTTACTCCCAACACTGGTAACTGTAGTCTCACCTGCTGGGGGCATCACTCAAAAGGAGACTGTGCATCTGTTTCCTTTACCGTAGGCTGATATACAGACAGATAAGTAGAATTAAATCAGAATCAGAATACAGAATCTGAATACTTTACTGAACTTTACTGATCACAGAGAAAATTGCTTATGTTACGGCTGCACATACAACATTAAAATTAATTTAAATTCCTCTTTGTGTAAAAGTTCTATATTACAACATGCTGCATACATGTAAGTGTTTTCAGCAGTTTAAAGGACGTTAAATTCAAGTAACTAATTATAGCCACCTGTAGGTGAACCTAAAGGGGAATATATCCAATGTTTCAGTAATTAAAAAGTTTATGGTGTAAATAAATTATGTAGTCTGTTACCAATTATGTGACTGTTGTCCCAACTTCCTTCAGATCAGTAACAACTCCTCCCATGTAGTTGTGGACTGATCCCTCACCTTTCTCATGAATGTCCTTATCCGATGAGGCAAGACACCGATGAAGCTCCAGACTAAGGGCAAGTAATGGGCATTTTATATTTCTTCCATTATATAATTGCACCAGCAGATGTCACCATTTCTCCAAGCTTCTAGCTGACAATCTTGTAACTTAAACCAGCCTTGTGCAGGTCTACAACCATGTACCTGACATCCTTTAATAGCTTTTCGTTGGTAGAGAATTTGGAATGGAATAAATGTATTCTGTGGGCAGGAGTGCTTTATAGACATGTTCTGTCCCCTGATGTGGTGTGGAGCGTTTCCTTTCCTTTCTCGGGCTGGGTCCTCCTCTGTCTGTTTTTCTTGTTTGGCCCCCGTGCTTGTTTTCTCTTCTGTTTAGTTCTGTGATGGTGTTTAAAAATCTTCATCTTATCCATGGAAGTTTGTGGGTGTGTCTCCTTCTCCCCCTCTCTGTCCAGACAAGGCCAGTTAGTGACAGATAGATTGATTGTAATCTGTATGCAACATGGGTACACAGCCAGTCTGGGGGAGCCACATGTTTGGCTGGATTGTAGGGGATCAAATGCTAATGACACATAGATTAATAGTTTTTTCTTGATTTTTAGTTGATTTTCTGTCTCCATACAAATACAACTACCTCATTAATTAAAAACAGCAAACTTACAACTTCAGTAGGGAAAAAACAATTCCCCAGTGTAGCAGTACGTGAAGAACATATGGAATCACTCTATATATGAACTAATGTGTAAACAGTAGATCGTTACTTTTTCCAAGGTTCCCCTTTTTAGTGGAAGCCTCCAGCCGCACTTGCTGAATGGGTTAATTGCAAAGAAAGTATTCCACACTGTTTACACTGTGTGGTGTGGCGTGTTCAGGCATGACTGTAAGGGGACACTTCACTTTTAACTGTTGTGGAAATATAGTATACTTTATGCAGTATGCATGTAAGTGTTTTCCACATTTTAAAGTACGTGATATTCAAGTATATAAATTGTAGCCTCCTCTAGGACCTAAAGAGGAATATTTCCAATTTCACAGTGATTAAAAGGTTACGGTGCAATCAAAGTCATTTAAAGCTGGTTTGTTGTGAAACAGTTTGAAACTACATATGCAAGTTCACTGGTTTTCATCTCAGTTTGAATAGTAAATAGTAAAATAGTAAAGTAGTTATATACTGGTTTGTTACTCACTTTGGTTTCTCTGAAAGACTCTGTTTCAAATATTGACTTATGCAGATTTAAAATACAATATGTGTGTCCCCTAAAACTGTACCATCAAGATTTTTTAAAGGGCTTTTATTTTTATACATTGTCCCTCCAGTCAAGATATTCTCATTTAAAACAAAAATGCTCCTCACAGCACCTTCACCTGTGGTGAGTGGGGGGCGGGGCCTGATTGTGGGAAGAGTCCAATAAGTTCAGCTCTGCTGGGTAGTGGTGCTGAGAGACCGGAGGGTTCTGATTTTCCTTCTGGAAGTGACACAGAAATTTAGGAAGGGTCTGCAGGAAGTGGACAGAGTGAGCATGACTGAGAAAGAAAATGAAAACGCCCAATTTCCTAGGAAAGAAGGAAAATATGAGGTTGGTATTAATATTTTTTTTGATTTATTGACTGTTTGATGTGCTGCTTTGGAGTTTGTTTTAAATTGGAGTTTAGTTAAGCAGTCCTACCAGGAAGAGCAGGATGGGTGTTTATTCCTCTCTGGAAACACATCCCTAGGGCAAACATGAAGGTACAGATTGTACTTGATGGTGCTAAAACCAAGACAGCTGATTGGGGGGAAGACCTTGTTAAAGGCAGAGTGGTAGTCAACAAAGGGAACCCTCAGATAGGAAACTTTGAGATAGGAGTCTTTGTTTTCCAGGTGGGAGAGAGAGTAGTGAAGGGCAGCAGCAATGGTGTCTGATGTGGATCTGCAGGGAATCCAGAGTGTCTGGGATGTTGTTCTGGATGTAGGCCAGCACCACTCTCTCAAAACACTTCGCAATGATAGGAGTGAGTGCAATTGGCTTGTAGTCATTCAGGCATGTGACTGGGGTTTTCTTGGGGAGGGGGACAATGGTTGTGGTTTTTAAGCATGTGGGAACGATGCTCTGGCTGAGGGAAAAATTAAAGATAGAGGTGAGATCTAATCACAAGCCTCGAATCCTTGCTTCAAGCATATCTTGGCAAATGTGAATGCTTTGTGTGTTGATAGAAAAAGTCGAAGCCTCACTCGATGGGAGTTTTGGTTCGCGAAAAAGTATCAGCTCTTAATAGCAGGCCAGTAGTGTTGCTTTCGTCAACAAAAATTATGACTAAATACCATCGTCCACAAACTTTTTTCATGCGACAAAAACGAGGCGAGATGTAAATGCTGATCACGTGAAGATAACAAAACTAAATATATAATGTAGTATTGTTGATGAATAGGGACGATACTAAATGTGGTTTACAGGATAAAACGCTTGACCTTAGATTTGAACGGCATTACGTCCCAATACCTTTGGTTATTGAGAGGCACATGGAATTAGAGTTTAGATTCTCTGCCCGAGACGGGCCAGGCCGATATTTCCTGCCACTCGCCTGGGTGCGTGATCCAGCATTTGAGTGTCTCAGAGTGCTCGGAGGGTCAGTGTACAAACGCACCCACAGTTGAGATCATGTGTTATAATGGCCCCCATATAAAAAAATTGTCGGATTTCAATTGGGCTCAGGCCGATAATTACAGTTAATGTGTCGGACCGGGCTGGGCTTGGACACAAGGTGCACGGGCTCGGCTCGGGTCATGTTTTTTTGGCCCGATTTCAGCTCTAGTGTGAATTTCATATATCTAGCATGGACAAAATATTGGGATGCTAAGCCATTAAAGTGCAAAGTGCTTACTGTTGTGGCAGAATAAGCATTTATTAATTGTAATTTTTCATATCTTATGTTTTAATAATTATTTATTGTTTTATTAATTATATAATTATATGTAATTATAATGTTTCCATATTCACTGTAATAATGTCTGCACTTCACTTTGGTTCAGAGAGTGTGTGTGTGTTCTTAGGCTGATTAGATGTCTTTAAGGCACCATAGTCTGGCCTAGGCTGAGGGTCAGATGTGAGTCTATTTGTCCAGTTAATATGTCTTAGTCTAAATGTTCTTTT
>JBBKCR010042893.1:0-11114 GCA_037577295.1 Ladigesia roloffi
TCTATCTCTATCTCTATCTCTATCTCTATCTCTATCTCTATCTCTATCTCTATCTCTATCTCTATCTCTATCTCTATATAGTTACAGAAATACCTCAGTTTGCCAACAGTCACTTTGGTATGGAGCAGTGAGAATCCATCCTGGTGCCTTAGCCTCCACAGTGAATCCACAGCTGTCAGAAGCTTGGAGCATTGGCTGCCACTCCCCATTCACTAGAATATTAAAATGCCTTGTATAAGTCACCACAAACTGATGAATTAGTTTACTGAAGATGCCCTAAAGCAAGGCTTGACCTAACCTTTCAGTTTGACAGAATCCAAAGAGGCTCCGAGATGAATCACCATAGCAGAGGGGGAACACACTATTGAAAAAGTAGCAGCTACAGGACACGAAACCTTCACTGGAGCTCCCCACACACGCAACGGGAGGGTGAAACGATCCCCCTGTAACACAAAATACATTTTTTTAAAATCCAACACAATTTTACAAATTGCACAAAAACTTATTACAACATGCATTTTTCAGATAAGCAGCACATCACAAGAAACCAAGTCCTCATACATTTCTTCTTTTAAAATCACACCAGATCAAAAGTTACCTGCTGAGTGACATGACAGGCATCATATCTGGAAACTATAGAAGTATCTCCACCCGTCCTCTTCTGTGAGAAGCCACAGTGTGCAGGCATTTCAGATATCGATACAGGGCTCTCCTGACCTAGGGAATAGACAGTTCAAGGATGATTCAACTTCACTGGATGACCCTCAGCCGCCATCTTGTAGGCACATAATGGTCAACTTGTGTCATACACTCGTGAAAAATTAGTTTACAGCACTGGTAATGAGAAACAGGAATTGAATTTGGCTAGAAGAGTTAAAATGCCTGCCAGTACATGTAGTATAGTAGTTTCACATGATGAGGGCCATATTTAAACGATCAGATACCTGGTAGAAATAAACACCATTCGTCATAACTGAAAATAAACTAGTAATTCTACATTTCAGCTATTTTAATTGTGGGTATGTGACTGGGTATGTGGGAAAGGGAATTCTACTATCACACTCCGAGTCTGTAACTACTTGACAATGAACAGCATCTTTCCAGCATTCATCAAAGTTAATCCTTACCCCTCTCCACCAAGAAACGAGGTACTCTCCTTCCTGTCATGCGCAGAGTCATGGAGTTCTCATCACACGACACGGAGGGCCTCAGGCGACGCAGTTTTCGCTCAGCTAGCCGAAAACCTTCTAATCAAAAAACAAGTTAATATCACCTGATCCAACTAATCTAACAGAGCAAGAGTAGGGGTGTTCATGAAGGGAAAACACTCTGGTCAGACAGTGAGAATGCCAGGAGAGTATTCGAACTGCTAAATCTTTACATGGGATTTGGTGCATTAGTTGGAGGATATCAGTGTAGAAGAACCGAACTGGCAATCACAGCTCTAAACTCAATCCCATTCAAAATATTTGGGACTCATAAATGCTCTGCAGAATGAACGGGTACAGAATCCCACAGGAACATCCCAAAATCCTATGAAAGGCTTTCCAAGGATGTGGAAGCTGCTAAAGTTGCAACAGGGATTCAGATCAGTTTATTTTTTAATGCAATGTCAGTTTTCAAAGACCATTACGTTAACAGGCAACTATCTACTTGCAGTTCTCCCAAATAAGGATTTAAGCACCTCTGGTCCTCACACTGCCCTGAATCTTGAGTGTTTCCTTGTATTTGGAGAATAGCATCTGCCAAGTGAATGTAATGCAATGAAGCCACCCAAGACAGGTAGAAAACCTCACCTGATGCATAAGGCTGATCAGCTTGGTATCCTTCAGTCCCTGCATCACCATCCTCCATTTCATTTGATACTATTTCCTTCTGGTCTCCAAAAATAAGTGTGCCTTGTCTGATCAGCTTGTCTGGTTCTTCATGAATCACATGGACGCCAAATATGACCGAGCTTAGAGTCGTTGTTATTATTAGCCAAAAGGTGGTTTGTCTCTTCCTCACCATTCTCTTCCTGGATCAGGTTTGTACACGTAGGCTTGACAAGGCTAGGGTAGGGCCATCCAACTTCTTATATATCCCAGTGGGGTTGCAGTAATCATCCTCACCTGTGCCTTAATTAGAGCCAGGTGCGCCTCTGCAGCTATTCATTAGGCCCTTAAAGTCTTTATAAGCTGAGCTACCCATCAAAACATGTGCACTGCGTGTTCAGAAGATCCAACATTCTCTTGAAATCAAGAAGCAACAGCTAGTGATGGCGAGATGAAGCTGCAAAACAATTTGAACCTTTCCACCCAAATGTGTTGAAAAGTGATTAATTTCTCGAGGCTTCAAATGCACAGTGGGTCCCCCTACTGGTCAACACAAGAAAAATAAAAATGTGAATGCATACACACTGCGTGCCGTGTGGTTTGAGAATGGGCGAAATTTTCAAGCACTAGCTTCAATTTTAAGCCTAACACAAATACATTGTGATGTTTTGTATCTGTGTTAATGAACGCAACTTTTTAAAGTTCATAAGAAGAATTTAAGCCCAATTGCGAGTACAGCGTCTTTATATACATGCCACAACATACACTACGAAACCAATGCCATATGGAAATGCCATATGTTTAGGATTAAGGGGTTTCACACTCACACCTTAAATCCACTTTTAAGGTAAATTTAAGGGAACAGTTTACAAATAAATGGCCACTTAATTCAAATTAAGGTGTTTGGTGTGTAAATTAAGGTAGAGTTAAGAATATTTTAAGTACATTGTGTTTCATAATGATATGGGTTCTTTAATGGCCCGTGCTTACAACTACACTCCACAGTGAAGCGATTTCTCTGCATTTAACCATCCACCCAAATGAAGCTGAGGGACGGTGAGCAGCTGGGATTTGAACCCCATTCCTCTGTCTTCAATATCATGACCGTATGGTGATATTTCTTTCGCTCATATTATTTTTTGTTATGATGTTAAACATTAAATCAACAGTAATTCATACAGTGCTTTGGAAGTGTTTTTAATGTATTTTTGATTAATATACAAACGCTTGTGTACTACATGGAGGTTGAATGTTTGGTGTAAGTTATTTACATTTAAAAACACTTTCTGTTCCACTGCCTTTTGGAGTCGATTTCTTTTCTTTGAAACAATTTCTCCTGCCTTTGAGAATACTCGCTCAAATCGAACTGAAGTAGCCGGTGTACATAAAAACCTTTTAAAGGACGAACAGGTTTGGGTAAAATGTCCTGTGTGTTCTCCAAGGCACATGAATAAACATCCGCGTCAGGGACAGCTTTATACATGAAACGTCCCGCAGTAACGGAACCACTAAACGAAGCACAAGTGTTCAAACGTCACCTCACGCAAACCGGGGCCTCGTGTGTCATCTGTCACGTGATTTTTTGAAAATGATACAAGCCTCGAATCGGGGCTTCATCTGACACGCCCCTTTTTGCTCGACACACGCATCGAATCTTTGCTTCAAGCGTAACATCACTAGTGATTAGTACCAGGTATAAAACATCACTAACACAATAGCAGTTGTTTTTGGTGGCATCTAGAACCATTTTAAGTGCTCTTTATAGAACCATAGACAACAAAAACCATGCATAAACCCCTTAGGCTCGCTGGGCTAATGTAGGCACCAAAGCCTTCATTAGCACTGCTAGCCATGCTCACTGTATGTCTGGAAGATTTTACCTGGCAACTCTTGACATCTCTGCTGCTCTGGAAAAGGCTTTAAGCTGAATATTGGAAGATTGCTGAAATAGCAGCCCCAAGAGCATTAGTCCTGGTAGTTATTAGTACTGGATGATTAAAGAGTTCTTTACAAACCCATAGAATCAGAATCAGAAAACTTTATTTGTCCTGAAGAAAATTGTTTAGGCAACATGACACATGCAATAATCAAATTGTGCATTAAATACGATCATGTGTCTGAGGCTAACCAGTGCCATTACTAAATGACTCATTTTAACAGGTCCACTGCTCCACACTACAATGCCAGAGGGCGTTATATGCTACTAGATGATAACAGGCAATGGTTGTGGTGACCTTAAATTTCTGCAGTGCATCCCATTGTATTGGTTGTGCTTTATCCTTGAAATGAGTGTCAGGTATTGTGGATTTGTAAATAACTGCTTTAAATATTTTTAAATATTAAACCAGGCCCAACACGAACACTGCCGATTTCACATTAAAAGCCTTGGGGGTATATTTTCCTTTATTGCAGAATTGTCAGTAATACCTTGGAGGGTTCCAAGTAATGTGTATTTGTTAGCTAACTTGCTAATGCTAACAGACTTTTGGAAGAAATGTAAGCTTTGACTGAATGATTGTACACAACTGTAAATTACTATGTTTAACACAGTATTAGCACAATGTGGGATTGGAATGTTGTGCAATGTTTCCCAAGAAGAAAGACAGCCAGTCATCCACCTTGGCCATGTTAGGTTTTGCTGAAATAATTGCAAAACATGAAGAAAAAAGGATGCCTGAACTGTCTATCACAGTTATTAATAAGACAATTCAGCTAAAATTCTATGACAGGCATATTTGCACTCATTCATTACAATTATATAGAAAGTACATGTAGTTATGGACTTGATGTAGATATAAAGTATTCAAATATAAATCTAATCCACAAAGAGGAGATGTTTTCAGGCAGACAGGATGTCCAACTGCTTTCTATCAGTGACAAACAAATGCATCATATTAATCTGTAATATTTATGACTGGTACTGTGTAAAGTTAAGTTTGATGTCTTGCAGAGTAAAGGTGTAAAATACAGTCTTTTGTTTCAGGCAGTTATTTTCAGTTGAATGATAAACAGGTAATATATGGAGCAGGCACATTGCTATGGCATTATGCTTACATCCAATTTCTATGTCAATTTGTAATAAACGCGACAAAAACGAGATTTAAAGTGAACATTTATTAAGGTTTGCTTGAATTTTATCCCTAAGATGATTATCTTCCAACTTACATGTCAAAATCATGAGAGGGTAACAAGACAAGACTTTTCATTTTGTAAAGTGCTCATTTTTTCACAATACAGTTTATTATACTACTTTATAGTCTTTAGAATGGGTGCATTGATCAAAGCTGGTGTACCATTATGACACTTATGATATTCACGATCTACAGGAAAGTGGCTACTTCTTTCTTCTCACCTTTAGAGTCAAAGTGCAAAAAGCAACAGATTTCTGGTCATTGATTACATCAGGGCTGCTGGTAGCCTAGTGTCTAGAGTGTTTGCCCAGCAAATCAGTCAGTTGTGGGTTTGATTCCCAAGATAGCTAAGCACTCCTTGAGCACACCGCTCCTGGCTGCCCGCTGTCAGACTTGGTGAATTGGTTTAAATGCTGGGGATGAATTTTGTGCTGTACACGTAGAACAGAATGGTGACTTTCACATTCTTGCTTCAGTGAAACATCTTAATTCAAAATCATGTGTAGTCCAATCTTGTGTAATTCCTGACCAGGAAACTGGAATCCGAAGAGTGGTTTAGAGATTGGTGATGTCATCGCCACTTGTTATGCTCATCCAGTCACCGTCTCCGTTACCTGCAGCTGGTATGGCTGATTTTCTCTCCCACGTTTTCCTCTCACTGGCAATGTCAGGAGAAAGGAAGGTGCTTGGATCCCAAACTGCCACCTCAGTCTGCTGTGCTATCCTGAAGCGCTGGGGAGAAATGGGACTTGAACCTGCATCCAGAGCCCATCTGTAGGCAATGTGGGTGGGTGTGGTTTGTGTGGCAAAATCACTGCCAGGGGGTGCGGTGGAGACCTCGCTTTGAGTCCAGGAAGGCGGCGGAGGCGTGAAGAGGCTCCCCATGCTGCCCAGCAGGTGGCCGAAGTGCAAGGCGTTGTCGATGCTTCGTCGAAGTTCGATGGGAGAAGGAGGGCAAAGGTCAAACTCGATGAGTGACAAGACACAGTCACGTTCCTGCCATTCCAGACCATGGGGCCAGCGAGCAGCTGACTGTGTGTTGTTGTTGTTATAGAACCCAAGGTTAATATTCTCAGTATTGATGTCCTTCAAGTTAGCACCTGTAGGAACTGCATAACTCTGATCCACTGACCTTCTCATATCTGCTCTAGATTGCTGGTACCTTGCCCAGTTATTAGGCAATAAATCAGCCCAGTTGTTTTCTTGCCTCTTCCAGGGTCTTGCCGGGAGGACCTTCAAAAATCGCTCCCAGCAGGAAGGTCGCACATTTGTATCAGATCTTGCCGCAGCCCCTTGGCCGTGATCTCTTTTGTGCCCTCCCCTAGGCCTCCAGAAGGCCCGTGAACCCAGCAACAGCAGCGAGAAGCTCCAGGACAGCTCCAAGAGACGTGCCCAAAATTGCCCGAGCCACCAGCCCCAGCCAAACCGGCGCCAGTCTCCAAGCAGCCCATAGAGCCAGAGCAGTCCATGGATCTGTAAAGTGCAGCAGAGTACACCCAATAGGGAACAAACACTTAGCACCCGCCTGGCGCGCTCCTCAACCTGCTTGTAGGCCCCCCACCTCGGGATGGGAGTTCTGTCAGCTGGCCGGAGCGGGGTAAGAGCCCGGAACAGAATTCCCAAACAGAGTGGTAAGCCCCAGCAGATGGAGAGAGTCTGGAGCATTAAAGGCAGGGCTGGGGAAAGAGTGTGGGACAGCAGGTCAGCCGCCAGAAGGGAAGCACAGTGCAAAGCCGCTAAAGCTCCAGTTACTTGGGGGCGGTGGAGAGACGGTGCCAAGAGGTTCAGCCTTGTTCCTTTCAGTGCAAGCAGGGCTAGGGCAACTTGCGCCCACAGCATCAGTGTAAGAGGCAAGTTATACAGCGCAGCGAGGACAGGGCGGGGCAGAAAACGCCTTGTGCCATATGGGTCCACAATGAATTGGATAAATCTTAGCAGACCTGCCAGCAGCAGCAAGGCGTTGGCTAAAATCAGGGGTCCACACAACGGGTGGCGCATGCCAGTTCCGCCTATCACTCCCCAGGCCGCCCCGCCCACCACTAAGAAGAAGAAGATGGCAGAACTAAAGACGTGGAGCTCCCAGGCGAATGCCAATGTGCGCCGCAAGTCCTCCCACCGCAGAAGAGTGCCATTGGGGTTTGTGGGAAACACGCAGGGGCCTAAACCCAGCACACATGGATCTGACGAGTCTGACAGGCCTTTCTCTGTGAATGGTCCAAACAGTCTTCCAAACCATCTTGCCTTGTCATCATCTGAGGACGAGAAGGAGATTAGTTCGTTTTCACTTGCGCTATGACCAAATAACTGCAATAAATGTCTTCTTGCCTTGAGTAACACTAAGGTCAATAGTAAATAACACCATGACATCACCAACTAGATCAGATGTTCAGTCACTGGCCACTTACTGGGTACATCCATCTTGTACCTACACTCATTATAAGCTCCAATTACTGTGCAGATGCACCGTGTAGGTCATAATTACAGCCTGTAGTCCATCTGGTTCTCTCCATTGTGTTAGTGCCTCTTTACCCAATACAAGGTCTGTCCCTAATAGAGCGTCCACTGAGTGCATGAAGAGGACTAATGCATATACAGCTAAGCAGTCAATAATACATTACTTTCAATGTGAAAAAAGATGAACTTATTGATTACCTTTCTCCTTATCTGTCTGGTCTGACTGATTGTTTGGAGTTGAAGGTGATGACACTGGAGGTTTCTGGACATCAGAGGAGGTTTCTGCTGAGATTTCTGCAGCCGTGGCTGAAACAGATAAAGCTGTGACTGGTTTGGTCTTTATGGGGTCCATATGATATTTTTCTTTCCTAATGGTCCATCTGATTTTATATACTAAAAACAAAATTAGTTTAAACATGTAAATCTCTCTTCATCCTTCAGAATTAAACATGATGCCACTGTGCCTATAAAACTTTTATACATTATTGAGCTCTGTTCTTTAAAATTGCTCTTTATGACTTGAACCGTAGTGCGTAGAGATAAACGTATGCAAATATGTTGGTTTTGGTGACATGAGAAGTCAGACAATTACAAATCCTCCTGTAATTTCATCTTAATTTCTATAAATGGATTATTTAGACTGGGGAGCCAAGATGCTGTTATTAGCAAAACCTTAATGGTGTACGTATTAAACTTCTAAATCTTTTTTTAAAAAGAGAAAAAAATCAACAGTTTTTTCCTCATTAAATCATTTGTGTGGGTTTTTAAAGAAAAACCTCAATTTTTACACCACTTTCTAACATTTCTCAATTAAAAAGGCTATTTTACCTCTCCTTTAAGACTAATGTATGGAAATGATCTGACGGGCTGCACTGTATTGTGCCTTATCTGAAAAGACTGAAATATCCTCAGTGTGAATAGAAAGAGTCAAACACCTGTTGGCTCAACAGGTGTTAAAGAGATTCTGATGTTCAGCTTATTGGACTGGAGTGTAAATGGAAACATTTACATGTCAAATTGTAATTTAAAACCCTTTACACATATTACAACAACACTGTTCTGATGTTTACCTCTCTGTATTGTTTCAGCCCCTGCCTCTTGCTCATTTTCTGAATTAAATTGTTCAGATTGTCCACTGGTCGTATCTGGTGATAGGCTGGTAAAGGTCTGGACTTTAGGACTGGGGACACTGGCTGAGACATTAAGTCCAACCTTGAGTGTGGACGCTTTATTCTCGGTGGTGTTTTCAGCTTGTGTCACTCCCATGTCGTCTAACACAACATCAACAGCAGGAACGTCGATAGGAAGTGAACCAACAGCCATAGCCGTTCTCGCATCCTTTTCTGTAGCTGTTCCCACTGCTGAGATTAAATGGCTGGTGTTTCTGTTTCCACTCGTGTTCTGCGCGGTAGGGGCTGGTGTGGTGGACTGGACGGGCAGAGGTGTCGTGCTTTGTGGAGCACCAACATAATTCCTCTTCACTATCATTATCTCCTGATCATCATCGTGGATAATCCTTTGTGTGAGCTTTTGTGGAACAGCGGGGGGCGGAGGTAAGTCTGTCTGACTTCCCACCAGATCTCTCTTCTCTTCACTGTCCAGGACGAATATGTTGATCTCCAACACGCCAGTAGATGGTGTCCTCCCCACATGTCCCGCCACACTCTCCTGCATCCCGCTTCCCTCACCAGAGCTTTCAGTGTTTGGCTGGAGGGGAAGTAATGAATCTTTCGAGAGCCCACCAGCCCCTCCATCAGTCGGACTCGCAGGTCGAGCTGGTAGAAAAGTGCCTTTAGTGCTGCAGGAGGTCAGGCCTGTCTTATGTTGCCTCCTTAAGTCTGAGCTGCCTGCTGTTCCAACAAATGCAGCAGCAGCTTGCTGGAGCAAAGACAATCCGAACACCAACGCCAGGAGCCAAGAGATTTGGGTGCTTCTGAAGCCAGGCATGGTCGAAGGTTGCGCAGATCTTTTGGGGAAAAACACAGCCGTATAAGAAATGTACATTATATGATATATCCAAGGCTTGTTTATTAAATTATTGATAGTGGTTTGACAATACATGATTTATCCACCCAATGGTCCTCAGACATTAATTTCATAAAGAACTTGTGCAGCACATTTATTCAAAAACATGTCACTGAAAGAAAAACCCATTTAAATGTCCTTTAGGGAACCAAAATTGTTCTTTGTAGCATCTGGGTCTGCCAAAATCTAGGAGAAATGTAGCATCGTAATTGCACAGCGATCTATCGGAATGATAGCGATCTATCGGATTTAGTAATTGTACTAAATATAATAATCACAAATAATAATCGTACTAAATAAAATACAAATCATACAAAATAATGGTACTAAATTTGATCGTCTTTAACTGCACTCTGGCTGTGTTCCTGCTGATTTGCTCACTAGTTCAAATCCGAGTTCACTAATTATGATCACTCATGATTTACACAGATATTCTGCTTTTCTGACAAGACCTAGTCCAGTAAAAATGATGCAGGAGTCTTGCATTAAACAAATAGTCTTTAAATAGTCTGAAATAGTCTGAATACTGCTAGGCATAGATAAAAACATGTGCAAAACTAAACGAAAAAACACCAACATCAGGTGGAAAAATATACACTGTACAGACGTCTGGGCACCCCTGGTGCTGATTTAGAACAAATCCTCAATAGAGAACACACTTTTAATACCCAATTGCTGTTCATTTGCTGAATTTAACACTCTGAAACAATTAATAAGAAATCATTTTTACTCAGCAAATAGAAATTGTGTAGTAAGACGTGCCGAGGCAAAGACAGGACCTTGGTGACGACACCTTTTCTTTGAAAAGCAAGCAAGTCTACTTCCACTACGGATCTTTTTGCTTAGGACTGGATACGAGTCTAACACTCACTTCTCGCTACTCACATGAAGATCCAGCAACTCCTCCAGCAGCCCCCCAGCAGTTATAGAGCCCAACAAAACGCAGTCGCTCGCAGTCTGTCTGCGTGCTGTGCCCGAATATCACATGTCACAGTCTCTGTCCCTGTCCTGATGCTTAGACCGAAGTCCCTCTGACGTTGGGCTGTAATCTTTCCACCATCTGGTTCATGTTTTGCTCGGTCATCTTTGCCGGGCATCCTAGTTCCAGCTCCTGTAATGTGGCTTAACTCTCATCAGGTGCTGCAGCATAAAATACACAGAGGAGAGAAACTCTGGGCAAAGAGTGAAGAGTAGTGCAGAGTCCCACAAATGCAGTCATTCTCTTCTGTTGTCATCTTTATCTCTTGCTTTCTGGTCTGCTCACAGCTGCCGAAATCTAATCCCCTGAGTTTAAGGGATTTCTCTAAGACCATTAGCCCTGCACTGTACCATACTGATCGCACATAACATGACGAAGCACAGACATTAATACTGGTCTTCTTTTAGTTGGCCTGAATGCATAGTTCAGCTGAAGGCTTTCCAAAATCATCGTATTTTGCAGAATGCGTTATTTATTGATTTTTTTTTGCATTGTATGGCCATGTAAAACAGGGCTCACACTGACTACTGTTGCGTGAGTGTGTTCATGTGATCTGATTTTCCAGATTTATATTCATATAGGGTCCCCCCCCCCCTCCACCCCATATATATTACATGAGAATTGTACACTAGATACTAGGGCTGAACGATATGGACAAATGTTCATATCTCGATTTTCATGCCAGATATCTGGATATCGGTACGGTACGAT
>JBBKCR010042903.1:0-11114 GCA_037577295.1 Ladigesia roloffi
TTGCTTCAAAATAGAAGTCTTATTCAAATCAAAACAGACAGGGAAAAATCAGACATGAAAAACAGGACCGACACACAAACGTGTAAAAGTAAACACATTTTCCACGTTAATGCACATGCCTATGTGCCAATGTGATGTATTAACCCTCTGGGCGTCCTCTGGCCATTTTTGGCCACTTCAAACTCTTTTTTGATTACCATTTTAGCTGCGTTAATGCAAATGCGATGAAACTTCCCAAGGGTCTGGAGTAAAAAGTGTGTCAACTCAAGTGTTACTGAGTGTCAACTCAGTAAAAAATGGCCATTTTTGTCCATGAAGATGCTGAATGTGAGTTTTATCAACTTTGCTTTCCCTGCAAAAAATAATGAATGCATAAAACTCAGTGTTGTTGTTAATTAGTTACATATCTCAGACTGTGCTATTAGTAACACAAGAAAATGCAGTAGGATTAAAAAATAAAAATGAATGGAAATTTTATACTTATGACAAGTTCTGATGTTCATTAAACACTTTTTGCTGTAAAAATAGCAAAAAAGCATAAATATAATACAATCACAAAAATCACAGACTTAATCTGTTGGTGGCCATTTTTGGCTTTGAGGAAGCTGGAAGGATAGCAAAAACAAGGAGGGCCAGAGGGTTAAAAAATCACAAAATATTTATTGTAAAGTCACAGCATGCAAATACTTGCATAAGAGGTTCACTAAGTAATGATAGCTTGGGCTTCAGGATGTGAACATACTAAGGAGTCCAATGGGTTAACTGTCCAGGATGAAAACTGTAAACCATGTCATATGGTGGGTCAGAACATCCACACTGTCTCTGTGTTTCTATGCGGAGACTGACGTTCTAATCTGCATGATTGTTGAGAGCTAGATTGTAATTAGAAATGTATTGTAAATAAATGGCCACTTGCAGCGCAGGCTTAATCACACCATCATTCTTTGTGTTTTTCAGCAGGCTTTAATTCGGCACGTCTGCTGCAAGTGGCTTATGGACAGATGCATTTAACTGAGCACCTGATGAATGGATCTACAAATGTGTAATTAAGCTTAAAGCTGAACAAAGCATGCTTCAAGAAACTGAATCTTGCATTATAAAGCCTACTTCTCAACACAGAATCTTGGTACTGGGGAGGATGGCTTGGCTTGTTCAGCAGTAATTTCACTGAGACTGTGTTTGATAGACTGAGCTAGTGTTCTATCAATTGTTAGTTGGGCGAGGTGGGAGAGTTCTATGAAGTTTCTAAGCCCACTCACTCCCACATGCATATAAATACCTCTTTTAAAATTGCTAATTAATAATAACTGGGCTGCTAATTATGTGGGAAAGCCAGCTAAAAACTGCATATGGTGAAAGAGTTTAGTTTCCATGTTTTTTTTTTTAAAGGGACCCTCCCTAACACATCGCTGATATTGTAGAACACCAAAATCCAAAGTTATGGCACTTAAAGTTTTAAAACGACATGTTTGTAAAATTCTGCCCCTTCATAAAGCCAGTTAGCGCTAATAATGTTGGTGTTATGCACTGCGCATTAAAATACACAGGGTAGTGAAGCTTTGTCCTAGCACAGGCCTAAAGCCTGATTGCAGAACGTTTTTGAACAGATTTTTTGTCACAATGGCTGCATGAAAAGTCTAGAGATTGGGTTGGTTTCTGGCCATGTGCTTTTGTTGTGTAATTATTTTTTGTTGTTTTTGTTTTTTGCCTCCCCCCTACTCCCAGCTTCTCATTAACGTTTTTGCCTTTGTCTAGTTTGTGTCCCCTCCTGTTCCAGCTGTTACTTGAATGGTTATCCAGCTGTTACTGTGGTTTTTATGCAGTTTGTTTGTTATTTTACTTCATCTCCTCTTTTGGCCAGTTTTTTTTTGTTATTTCATGCCTTAACATTTCATGCATTATATTTATGAACATCTTGAACACATGTTTAATTGACATAAAAGCACACATTTTGGACTATTCCCATTTTCCCCAGTCATCATGTAAGTTTGATACAACAATGTCTCAAATAATGCAGAATAATAAAAATGAAGGGACATTGTTTGCTGGAAAGCAATGAATTAATAATGTTGTGCATTAGTATGCCAGTTGGTTAGCCTGCTGTGAATGGATGTGATGAGTCCTAACCTAGTGAAATTTAAAATTTAAAGAACCTCTATATAATATAGTAATCACAAAAAACTATGGATATTCGGCTTTCGTGTAAAATGTCAGGATGAACCCAAAATGCACTAAAACCTTAACCTAATGTGACCTTCTATAAATGTTTGAATGCACATGTTCAACCGTTGAACTTTCAGTACTTTTTACACAAATTGCTATTCTCTGACAAGGTGTGATCTGTGAATATATTTCCTGGTTCATTCTTAATCCATATTTAATCTGTCCTCCTCATCATGCTGTTCACATTTTGACATCATGAAACCAGGAGGGCACCTAACAACTGATCAATAGTACCTAGTAATTGTGAGGCTTCAAACAGGATGTTCTCCGATGGAAGTGGCCACTTAGCTTAGAGTGTCATCAGCAGTTTGCAGTAAAGGTGCAGAGACTGGAAGAGTCATAGATTGGCACAGAAGTGGACGTCCTTTGGCCACATCCCACACTGATGTCTGCTTCATTGTGAACAGTGTCCCATGGGACCGGATGATGAATGACACTCAACTCCAGGCACATTTAAGGGAGATGAGACAGACCATTTAAAACAGTGTCACGTGTGTCACATCTGACTGTTTGATTTGGCTGTGAATCTAAAATTGAGACAGGCCATTGGTCCGCAATAGGTTATTTAAAATGATCTAATGTGGCCAAGTGGGCCTTGGCAACAGGCTGTGATAGATAGGTGGGCCTTGATGTTGAAAAGGTTGAGAACCATTGTTCTAGATTACCTACTTTGAAACATACTATGAATCCTTCTGTATGTCTAGTAGAAGCGGAGAAACTGACAATGACTTTGAATTAGTATTTTGAATCAGGCCGATTTGGGCAATAAAAGTTCCAGTGGTACATTAGCAGGGTTTGTGTTCACTCAGTCAGGTTTGGGTAAAAGGAACACTTTACAAGTGTGCATAAAATGAAGGCTACCCAAATTAAAGGTGTATGCATTGTTTAAAGTTGGTTCTTGGTAATGTGAGAAATATGAATATCAAATGAATCTGGCATCTATAATGCTGGTGAATAAAGTGAAAACAAAGGCAAGCAAAGAGTAAGATATTAGCAGTTTAGCAAACATGTTTAAGTGAGTTGAAAAGTTTTACTGTGGTTATTATTTTAAGCCATAACAATATTATAGTGTCAGTTATAACTATTAATAAAGCAATTATTTATGCAAAATTTACACCTAGACTATAAAAGTATTGCAAGTTGTTTCCCAAGAAAAATACTGAATTGAAGCTGTTCGAAGTAAATTGATGTTGCTTGTTTGCGGCTAAAGTATTTAAGACTGTTAGATTGAATTAACTAGCTAACAGGGGGAGTTAGAGATGAACTAAAAAGAAGATTTGGCCTTTTAAGTGTAATCTACACATGGTCTGAAACTTCTCCTCACTGGTCATTAGAAAGTATTTTCCAGTGCAATAACCTTAGGAATATATATTTCTGATGGCTGCCCCTCTTATGATGTGTCTGCTGTGCTTCAACAGCTAGGCTAAGTGCTGTTAGAGATGTTCACACTGTTGCCCTTCAATCACCAGTAAGCTCTGCTGCTTTGAGTGAGGTGTAAATGCTCTCTAAGTATTTCAAGCATTCAGTCAGGCTGGAATAGCTCTCATTGCTGAACCACCTTTAATGATGCAATTTTAAAAAATGTCACAAATGCCTTTTCTATTGAATACCGTAGAGCTTTTTAGTGGGTTATGGAAAATGCTTCTTTACTAAAAGGATTACCTTTAATTCCGATCATCTCTGGGGATCAGTGATATCCATTATGTGTAGAGGAACTGGTTAGGGCAAAATGTGGGCCAAGAAACGTAGCATATTCGCAAGGCAGGTTTGAATATTGGACAATACATCTTTTGTCTTTTACCCATGTTTAAACATAATAGTGCTCATCTCCCCAGGTGTCCAATGCAGAATGGAGATACTCAAGAAGTGAACTCAAGTAGCACTTGTAATGGTAGCTGTCTGGCACTCGAGGATCCTTTTTTTATTCAAGCAAATCATGCAGAGAACTCTGTAGTTTGGTATATGGAGCCAGTTCGTCTGATAAACCTTGATGCGTGTAGAATGGCTGATGCAGTGCTCAGGCACCTCTTCATTCTACTCAGCTCCCGCAAATCTCTGCCATTTGCCCCTCGTCCACTTGATGGCTTTAATTATCATGGCAGGTGATTAGGATAAGCTTAGAGAGACCTTAGTCCAAACACTTTTCCTTAAACCTGCTTATTGATCCACTCAAATGAGGCCGTGAGGCCACAGCGGCGTTCGTCTTGATCCCGGCTTTCGCCAATACCCAGATTTATGATGGTGGCATTCAATTGTTATAACACAATTACAATGCAATCTCCTTTTCCATATGCTGTGAACAAATGCTCAGCCATCCCAAACGTACAATGACACTTCCTTTAAAGGCTCAGTCAGATGTGTACGTGTTGAATGGGTCTCATGTAACCCGTCAATACTTTGAATCAATGACTGATCTTAACTGAGGTCATTCAGAGCCTGTCCTGTTAGGTACTGATACTGTGGTAGTACACAGGACTACCTCTTCCATTTGTTTCAAAGTAAGGCGGTGAAATATGTACTCAAAGCACACGCCCCTAGCACAGTGTGTCTGGTAAATTCACTTATGCCCCATTTCTCAGCCTCGTCTACATAAAACAACATCAGCACTTGCTATCTTACAACTTGCAGAGCTGAAATGACAATCAGTTAAGGCTTTGGAGTCAACCTGCACTGATTACATAGGCAATCACTGTGATATCTTATCACATCACTGTCACTGTCACACAGCCTGCCTGTTACACTCCTGTACATCCAGATACGAGACTATTTGCCATACATGGAAGTGACAGAGCATGTAATATCATCAAAACAGTACTGGAGAATTATAAGAAGTATTTTAAAATGTTGAGAATCTAGGCATGTGGGTGAATCTTCTACTTGGTATTTCTTTACATGTTAGTACATTTCTTTTGATTTGCTTTGTTTAATACATTGGAAATATAAAATATAATTAGAAATATAATAAAATTGGCATTGCCTTTGCACAGGTCACATTTTATATTTTACATTATACCAATATGTTAAATTCAGCATATACATAGTATTTGGTTATTAGAAGTGTTTAACTAGGATTCCACAAACGTTGGTATAGTAGAATGGCAATGTCTAATTTTAAAGTCAAACGAATGTACATTAGAAGATTATGAAACAGTAACTAAAGATTCGTTTCGATAGGTGGTTTAGGCCAGTTTTGTATACTCACAATTTATTCAGCAACATTAGACTGAAAACATTCTCAAAATATTTAGAATGAAATGTTAATTAAGAAAAAAATGACTATATTTAGTTTTAGCCCAATGTACTAATGTGAGCAAAGCTGGAAGGGGGAGGGGCTGGAATACTTTAACATCACAAATCATAATTCACAAATGCTTATTCTCTGTGGTGCATTGTCACATGTTAATGATGCATACTTTTCCTTACAATATTTTGATACACACATAAACATAAAAAAAATGTATTGTATCTGTAGACATTTTAATGTCTCAGATATCCACATTTAAATTAATATTGAATTTTATATGTAAATCATGTCAACAATAAAATTGTATATTGTTGCATCTTTACTTATTATCGAGCATCACAATTATATGCATTGCACATACTGAAACAGGGGATACATTTATTTTGACTATACAGTATTTTCTTCCACCACTCTGAAAAACCATTTGAACTTGTCTTGTCTTGTTATGTGTGTTATGTTATATATTATAAGACAGGCCTGGTCACAGTACAGCTGCATTTTTTTCTCACATCACACTCATTATACGTAAAGGGCATGAACTCTTAAGGACCCCTGCAATGAATGGGATGAAATATTCCATGCTCTTAACCCATCTTTTAATAAACCCATTGGAAAAGTCCTAAAAGCATGGGCAAAACCAATGGCAACATTATTAACTGTATAGTAGGACTATGCCAGGAGTATGATAATATACAATACCACAATCCTTTTTATTTTCACTCTTTGTTTTTGCAAATTTTCCACCTGAGTTATCTTACCTTATCTAACTCTCAGAAGATATACAGAGAAATTCTGACCATGTCTTACTAGTCATTTGCCATTATATTAGAGTCTACAAACATAAATGCATACAAAAGATGCTAGTCAAAAATATTTGACTGGTATAATAGACACAGACATATATTTGTCCATCAAACCAGCAGAACAACTGTGTTTGAGAGGCAGTATTCTTTAAAAACAGACATTAGACACATCAGATATGATGAGAAAGCGATTTGGTATTTGAGCAATGTATTTGCTCTAGGAGGGCAGGGATGATTCCTGAAGGGTGGTCCAACATATGCATTGTCTATAAATGAAAAGAAAGTGATGATTAACATGTTTGTGCTCGTGTCAGAACATTGCTATTGACTAATAGTGGATGACGGCAATTAGACTGCAGAATATTTTGTGAAGCTCCCAAGAGTTTTCTTTTTTATCATTTTCCTTGAAACTCAGTGGTGAGTCACATCAGTGACACGGCGCGTCCTTATTTCACCAGAACCACTAGCATATCCCTGTTATTCTTTAAGCAATATTGGCTTTAAATAGTTTGACATTCTTCTGGATATTGTGCTACATCCCTCACTAGTCCCATGTAAGATTCAGAGCGTGGTACATATCAAGGTATCAAAGCTGTCAGACTGTTAACTATCGAAGAATTAGTACTTTTAGGTCCCTGCACTGTGTAAATTCAAAGGGTTTATACAATATTACAATGTAAAGGTCTGGGAAAATTAGCATCTGCATGAGTATGAAACCATTTCATGCCAATGTCTGTTAATGTACTGATCACCTGAATCACATCTTGTTTAAGGAAATTATAAAAACACTGCTGTAATCAACACTCTCCTCATCCAATGTGACCCCCTGGATGGCAAAACACTACTTGTAATTACTGTCACTTTGTTTAAACGTGAACAAGAGATGTGTTTTCTTTGCATTACGCAAGTTCTGCAAATACTGCATAATTTCTCTTATTTTGATTTCATTTCTTGAAAAATTATGCTTTAAAGAATTATATTTTTATGTGTAAATTCAGAAAAATATTGTCAGCAGTTCATAAAAATTAAGGCAAACCTGTCCAGTTCAATACTTACACCTATAGAAAATAAAACATAAGAAACTGAACGGTTTTGCAGTAGTGTCTTATATATAGGAAATGTTCTTAAAAATAATCTTTCGTACATGCCTGTGGGCTGAACGCGAGGATCGAATGTGCTTTACATCATTAATGACGAGATTTGTGGCGGCCGTGGCATATGGGCTGAGTGTCTTGCGTGTGAGTGTGAGTGCGTGTGTGTGTGTGAATGTGTGTGTGTGAGGGTGGGGGGAGTGGGCATAGTGTATTAGCTGTGAGCGAGAGAGAGTTAGAATGACCCTTAGGTCTCTGCAGTCACACATGAAATGCTTACTCTGTTTCCATGGCCTTGGCCTCTGTAGCCCAAGGTCACTCTGTCTGACACTCATCTGAACACAGAGTCTCTCTCTCTCTCTCTCTCTCTGGCTCCATCTCAGAGGAAACAACAACAACAGCGGGAAAAAAAAAACAGTTTGGGAAAAGAGTTGCAGCAGCGGAGGCAGAGAGCATTCAAGCGAATGACTACTGCAGTGTGTTTCACCACAGAAGGAGAGCACCACTTTGCCAATTTAAATTTGACCCGTCCACAAAATGCTGGACCCAGTGAGGGTATCAAAGGCCGAGAATCAAACTGTTTGTGGGTGCGAGTTTTGTGGTGTGTTTGTGTGTGTATTTGTGTGTGTGTGTCAATATGTTTCTCAGCAAGCATGCGCATACCCATATTCACTACTGATCTATTTACATAACCAAAGTATTCAACCACAGCCTTCAAATAATTAGCGGGAAGCTGTGTGTAAAAACAATAGTTTGAACGGTGCTGCAGAAGTACAGAAAAAGCTGTCAGAATGTAAAATTCATATCCAGAATCCATCCCAGTGTAGATTAAATCAAGACAAATATGTTTATAGGACATTACGATTAATCTGTATATTATAAATTATTGAAAATTTGTTTACAGTATTCCTGAAAATGTCCTGAATAAACCCAATAATAAAGTCGTTTGATGAATAGCTTATCACTGTCAGTTTCACTTCATTGTTGTTTTTTATTATACTTTACTTGAATCCTGTTACACAACATTGACTTCACCCTGCCATTAACATGCCATTAGTATCTGCTTTCATAGATGCTATAATATTTGATGTCATGACTGCATACCACATGCCAATGTGAAGAGCCCATCTCAGAAAAGAACAATTCTAACAACTCACTGTGTCTATTATGCTACAAAAGTGCAAGTCAGCTGATATTAGCCTACAGCAGATTAGCCCCTTCCATGATGACAGCTAGATTTTCAGATAGAATTTAGTCAAGACTAAGATTATATATGTGTATATTTTAGGGGTGGAGACAAATACAAATACGGTATTCGGATTGGCACAAATAACGTGTTTTTTACGAATACCGTATTTGGACAAATACTTTTTTTTTTTATTCTATTCGGGACGGCCCCCACCCTCCCTCCGTTACACACTCGCGTGGTTTGGGCACTTGCCCTGTGATCAGAAAGTCGTGGGTCGATCCTCCAGGCTGCTAGGAACCTCTGAGGTACCCTGAGTAAGTACCGTCCCCACACACTGCTCTCCGAGACTCCAAACACTTCTCCACACGGGTGCAGAGTTCATGGCTGCCCGCTGCTTCACTTGGTGAATGGGTTAAAATGCAGAGGAGGAATTTCCTGCTGTTCACACTGTGTGCAGTTGTGTGTTCACGTGTGACCGATTGATCACTTTCACTTTTAGATATTCCATCTCCCCCGCGCCCTCCTTCCAGATTCTGACGTTGTTTGCGCGCTGCATTATGAATTTTACACGAATACAAATACGAATACGAATAATTTTCCCTATTAACAAATACAAATTCAGATACAAATAGCGGCCGCTCTGCACACCCCTAATGTATATATATATATATATATATATATAAATGTTTCATACTCTTCATTGGACAAATCTAAGGCAAAGTAAGCAGTGGGTCCTTTAGGTTAATGTTGAATACCAGTGATAGAGACATGATTGTATAATAATAATAGAAATAAATGATGACAATTCAGACAGTATATGACATCTTCCATACAGTATTAAGAGCAGTGTACGCAGTCTCTCAGGATTTTATCTACTATGGAAGCAAGCAGTGATCTGAATGTCTTTGCCTTAGTTTTTAAGAACTGCTGACAATATTTATTCAAAATTTCAAATAGAAATTGTTTTCTAAAAGCATAATTTTAAAGGAAATGACGTCCAAATAAGAGAAATGATGCATTGTTCACAGAACCTGAACAATTAAAACAAAACAAATTTAATTCAAACAAACTGGCAATAGTTAACTTTGAGGTACTTCTAGCAGTGTTTTACCAACTGGTCTCAATGCAAGAGGAGAGTGTTGATTACAGCAGTGACTTTTATACTTTTTCTCATTAAATAAGATGTGATTCAGGTGATCACTAATCAGTCACTCATAAAGCAGCCGGTAGGAATTACACAGACACTGGCATGGAATGGTTGTCAGACTTAAGCTCTAAAACAGTAAAACTGAAATCCTGCTCGCTCTGCTGCTGCTGTGGCTATGTGAAGACCGCGATACTTCTTAAGTTGGATACTACTCAAACACAGATGTGTCAAATATCAACACACCAGATGTTCAGATTATCACAGCAAGCCCACAAATGCAAGATAAGTGCCGCCTGCAGCTGTTTCCCTCTATCTCTAAATGCTCACTGAACAAGAACTCAACACTATCTGAGCGTTGTAGCGTGCTTGAGTTGAGAGCAGCGCTGGAGCACCTGCATTAAGAGGGGAATTACTCTACTAAATTAATATGATCTACTCTTTAATCTAATGTGCTTTCATTTATTTATTTTCACATTTTCATCTGTCATTTGTTCTTGTTATCTACAGCATTCTGGAATAAAACCAGCACAAATGTGTGAAACATGCTTTAATGCAATAGGTAGAGACACATAATTACATATTCTTACATATCCTGGACATATTGCAATGGTTCTTATTGTTTGGCATGCACGTTTATGTGAGTTGAGTATAAGTATTGGATGAACAAATGGAAGTTATTGGTGTTAACGCTGGTCCATATGCCTTGCTTTTAGCAGCTAATTTAGAGAAAATAACAACGCATAATGCTACAGCATCCCACACACCAGACACTAAAAAGCTTAAAAAAAGAATCTCAACACATTTTTATATTGTCTGTATAATAAAATGGTTAAGATGTGAACAGTCAGAGCGGTTCATCTGTTACTGACAAACTTACCGAGTCATATTAGTGTACAGTGGTGTTGATGTGTGTGAATCATTTAGTTCTCCATCACAGTTTTTACATTAAATGTCTAAAATACTCAAAAACATGGGTGTTGCCACCTTTCAGTCTGAAGGGGGTGTGTCCCCTTCACATTTTATAATTATTCATCTGGACCCCCCCACATTTATCATGAAATATTAGTTCATCCTGTGAAAACTTTTCACAAAAGAGTCCATTCCACTCAGTCAATAGGAGAATACACACACCACTGGAAATCCACTCCGGGTTTGCCTCCTACTCACTGAATGCCAGTAAGGTGAAGTGAATTGTCAGTGCACAGACAAGTTGCTCCAAACTGTTCAACTCTACAGTGAAATGTTTGCAATGAAAGTGTAAGATTTGCTTTATTTAGGCTACTTACAGTAAACATAGGGTGCTAATGAAAAATTGTTTGCAATCTTTGCTCCCTCTGCAGACAAAATCTATCTATCTATCTATCTATCTATCTATCTATCTATCTATCTATCTATCTATCTATCTATCTATCTATCT
>JBBKCR010042914.1:0-11113 GCA_037577295.1 Ladigesia roloffi
GATAAACAAATAGAAACAGACAGCTTTGGTACCAGGTGGGATTTACAATGTCTGACAGTGGGATTCATTGTTTGCATTGAGCACTTATCCTTTATGATGAATTTACAGTTCCATTTCTCATCCTCTACAAACAGCCAAGCGGAGAAGTCAGTAATTCTCTATCACTCAGCAGAGACTCCCAGGAGGTTAAAACCAATAGTGGAATGAGAGCAAGGCAGGATTTCTCTCAGATATAACCAAAGCGGTTTGCAGCTCTCAGAAAATCAACAGACCTTGGTGATCTCCATCCACAAAAACTTAAAGCAGGAAGGTATAAAGGAAATAAATTAAAAAGTATCAACCACTATGCAGGAGCCTTTCACTCGTGTTCTTCATTCATGTTCTTCTACTTCTGAAAAGCTTAGTTAATGTTAAGCATCTGATGCAAATTGAATTTTCTTTTTCCCTGACACGACCACCAGCTCAGGCCAAACCCACAATTCAGCTGTTTAACCAAACTTATTGATGATAGAATGTCTACATTACAGATTTGTATGGATGAACTTATTGATGATAGAATGTCTAAATTACAGATTTGTATGGATGAACTTATTGATGATAGAATGTCTACATTACAGATTTGTATTTGGATGGAAGAGTTTTAATTTTCAGGGAAAAACTGCAAGATATCGAAATTATGAAACATTTAATTGTTTTTTGTGTTTTATGCACAGTATACACTAGATATCTAGAATAATTGTGTCAATTTATTTTTCATGGATTTTTTTTTTATATATGCAGTCATTTTCTTTAAAGGTTCTCTAAAATCTGTGTTAAATGTATTAGGTAATTTGCTTGAATTTGACGGTATCTGGACTAATTCCCATGCTGTGGGAGGGATTAATATAGTCACTTGTTATGTATGGTTAAAAAGTTTGTATTTTTAATGTTGCACTGTTTGTGTTTGCCTGTTCTGCTGAGAGGACATTCAGGTTAGAATCTCATTGAAATATATACAAATGAAAATAAAACTTTGAATGCTTGAATCCTCAAATCCTCACTGTAAGTGTAAACAACGATGTTAAAGAGGTCATTTGACCAAAAATGCTAACTTGGAGGCATGCCATGTAGCAAGAAGGAGCATTTATAGCTGAATTATCCCTTTAAAGTGTGAGCACTGGGTTACCTTCGCTATTGTGTGAGACACATTGATTTTTGGAGCCAGTTCAGATCTGTATTGATGGTTGGAAAGGCCCAGGGTTTACCACAAAATTAAACACTGCTGCTCTGAGTTAGACCCTTTTATCACAGTCGACTGGACTCTTTGTTAAAGGATGGCTAACCATTTTTCGAATCAAAATAGTAAATCAATACAAAACTTGGCCTTTCGAGCACAAAGACGGTGCCATTGGTATTGATGGAGGGAAATAACAAGTCTGTTTAAAGGTTATATTTAAACTCCACTGTATGGTGGGCGTTCATTTCCCTCCCAAAAGACGCTGACCTTTGACCCCAGTGTTCCTCACAAATGTGCTAGTCACCCATGGCCCAAAGTTCATCAGGGGGAAAAATTTCTTGATGTCAGTTGCTAAGAATTTGCTTCTAGATCTCGAAACATTTCTCCGTTTTTGTTTATTTTTCAAATAAATCTTTCTCACTGAATGTTTCTCAAACCACTGACCATTAGTTTTTAATCATTTATATAAAATTCTAATCATAAAACCATCTTCCTTAATATTGTGTAAGTCCCCCTACACAGCTATGAGCTCTGAAGCATGGACTCACCAAAAGATCTGAAGGTGCTCTAGTATCTGCACCAAGATCCTTTAGGTTTTACTAGCTGTGAAATGGGGCCTCCATAAATTAAACTAGTTTCCCCCACAGAGGCTCCATTGGAATTTGATCTGAGGAATCTGGAGGCCCTGGTAACACCTTGAACTATTTGCCATGTTTCTCAAAACATTCCTGGACAGCAATTTTTGATACAGCGGCTTTTATGTGGGTTCGGTCCAGGTGGGCTGGTCTTCACTGAGCCATGTTCCTGTCTCCAGTTCACTGGTTGATATTTTGGACCACTTTTCATGCATACTGACCACTGTATCCCCCACAAGACCTGCTAGCTTGGAGATGTTCCAACCCAGTCGTCCAGCCATCACAATTTGGACCTCACATCAATATACTAATTCCATTTTATTGTTCTGACATATCAAATTCAAGAACTGATTATTCACTACTGCATAATACATCCCTCAACAGAAGACACTGTAATGAGAAAATCAATGTTCTTCACCTGTCAGTGATTGGTGTATTTATAATTACCATCATCAGCGTCCAAAAAACATATAAACCACCCATAATCATCTGGCTCAGAATGCTGGACACTGATAAAGGACTAGACGATGGCCAACACAAACTGTGCATTAACAGATGAACCACAGTCTGTAGGCCAGCATGGTGGATCTACCAGGGATGGATATCCATGCTGCCAAATAGTGTCTGGTGAGTGGTGGCCCTATGGTGGTCCCTTTTCATTAATGGACATTGTAGTGGGTGGTCAAATATGTTTTGAAGCAACAGATCCACACAAGTGAGCCCATATGGTGTGTTTTTTTCCAAATAAAATGGCTAAGAGGTGTGACTGTTTAATGTTTCTTTTATTTTGTCCATGCTATTAGATATGTAAACTATGTTAATGATATTTTCACTATTTTAAGACACCAGACAAGTATCACATTCTTTATTTTGCGCAAATAAAAAATGCTAAGTATGCCGATAGCTATTCACCCGAATGCAGTATTTATTTAAACCGCGAACCTGGTCCGTGAGGAATTCGGAATGAAAAATACATGAATACCACACAGATCCTCCAAGTGTGCTTCGTGCCAAGCATGAGGGCCGAGCATTTCGGCCAGCGGGCGATCCTATTAAAACTTTCCTCTGGGAAACTGTCCTCCTTCCACAGCCTGCCAAATCTCTTCTCTTTTCATTAATTTATTGATTTTTGGGGGGCTTCCGCTGACTGCTTGGATGTAAATCTAGCACTCCGTTGTCCTTATTTTGGGGGGTGAATTCAGAAAGGACTTCAAAGTGAGCTGGATCGCTTTGTTCGTCCTGTGGAGAGGAAGAAGTCATTTTTTTCTTCTCCTCTTTCTCTTTTGGCTCTCCATCTTGTTCAATTTTCTCACTTGACGAGGCCAGGCTGGGGCCTGAAGGCTCCAGCTAAGAACCTGTTAGCATCTCAGCTTTGTACTCGGTAATGTGACGCTAATCAGTATTCCGAAATGTTTCTCAGCCAAAGAAACCTTCCAGCACATATGTGATTAGGGCATGTGTATTCATGCGCTGGATTCAGATGAGGCGTGGCAGGGCCTTCTGGCCGTCAGATCCACCCTCCTTCTACCTCCCTAACCCTGAAGGGGTTTTGTGTTTAAAGTCCTTTGAACAAGAGTGTGAAGTGGTTCTGATTTCCAGGCTCCATTCGTGTCTCAGTGTGTCATATAGAACCGAGGTGTCTGGGTACCCTCAAGGCAGTTCGTTAGGCATTTAAAAAATGTTTGTGAATAACAGCAGAATATCTAATTTTACTAACAGCAAAGATATGTTATGGGTTTGAGGTTTGTTTCTTTAGCTACAAACCTCAAACCCCAAACAACAAGGAATGGGAGCGTATGATCACCAATCAGCATCATCCTGAAAGTCCAAATGTAGTCAACCAAGACATATTGTTTGGTGTCTGAGGATTGCTTTTTTATTCTGAAATGAAATAACAAAGCTAATGTGGCTAATTAGCATCTTACTGAAAACCCATACATGCAGTATTTCAGCTTTTTTGCATGGCATATTTGGGGGGATGTCTTAGCTATATTAGACTAATATTTTTAAAGAGCATTGGAAAACCATGACCACTTTTGCAAAGTTCTAACTATGCTACCTTGATGCGTCTAATGTGGCTGGTGGGCGGTAGAATCTTAAAGTGAGGGCACTACAATCAATAAACTACAGGAACATTAATATACATAAATTTTTTGCTGAATCTTACACTGAACTGTCCCTTTAAGCCAATAGAACTTGCAGATGAGACAGCTTGCGTGTCCATCATCCGAATTTCCTCACTGGGGCTGGAGCCAGGTGTGACCAAAGCACTCCGCTGTGGTGTCGGCTCCCTCCTGTGTCGTTAGCAACCGGAGGAAGGGAGTGAAGGATGGAGGAAGAGATGGCAGTTAAAAATATTCTGAAGGGCAATGGGTGGGATAAATGAAAAGAGAGAGAGAGGGGGGGGGGGGGAGAGAGAAAGACAGAGAGAGAGAGAAATGAAAACTGCCCTGAGAAAGGGTAAATGTAAAAGAGAGAGCAAAAAGAGTGTGAGAGAAAGAAAGAAAAAGAACTGAAGCAGAGAAACATAGAGAGGGAGCAAGAGAGAAAAGAATGAGAAAAAGAGAAGAGGGAAAGATGGAGAAGATAGAGAAATAGAAGAAAACCTGAGAAAGGGAAAAAGAAAGAAAATGAGAGTGAGAGAGAGAGATGCAGAAAAGAGAAAGAGACTGGTGGAAGAGTTAAATGCAGAAAGAGAAAGAGAACTGGAGGGATGGGGAAATAAAAAATAAGAGAGATGAAAGAGTGAGACAGCCAAAGAATGGTGGGATGAGAGAAGGAGAGAAGAAAGAAAGGCAGAAAAGAGAAAGCAGAAAAAAAGAAAGGGGAATGAGCCTGAGAAAGGGAAAAAGAAAGAGAGAAAAAGTGAGATTTAGAAAAGAGAAAGACATGAGAAATAGAAAAAAAATGAGAGAAGAGAAAATGAGAAAAAAAAGGAAAAAGAGAGAGAGATAAAAGAGTGCTGGAGAAAAACAATGGGTGGAGAGAGACAGGCAGAGGAGAGAAAGATACATAAGAAAGAGAAAGGACAATGAAACTGAAGAGAGGGAAAATGAAAGAAAAAGAGCGAGATGGAGAAATAATGTGACTGGTTGAAGATGGAGAGTTTGGAGATGGAGCTGAAGAGTCCCTGAGAAGGAACAGAAGAGTAAAAGGAGGACAGCCAAGGAGATGAAGGACAATGAAGATGGATCCTCCAGCAGAATGAAAGGCAACAGAGGAGCGATTGAGAAGGGAGGAGATGGAAGAGGACGGGATGGAAGTCAGGAAAGAATAGAGATACGGAATTTATAATAGATTTTTAAGTTCTCCCTTATACATAAATTTCTATTAACTGGTGTAATTTGGTGGTATTTATGTTCACTAAGTTCAGGGATAAATTAAGGTCAGTCTGAGCACATTTTAAAAACATTGTGTTATGTAGAGGACCATGTTAGGGCTCACTTAGAACTAAGAACTAGTTGTAGGCCACTAAATAACTACATTGGGCTTTCTATTTTGCAAGAGTCCTTTCAATTATGATACCTGATGAAGCACTGTGATTATTTGGAGACACAGAAGAACATTTCACACGTCACACATCTCACAAATGTTTTGCTGTTGCACCTAGTCATTTTGAACCTGGAAGGACATGGGATGTCAAACATTCAGGCTGGTGGACTACGACATATTTAGAGGTCCAAGCATGCAGTGCGGAGTATCCCTATTGTTTTATGTATTTTTTTTTATATAATTTGTATGCCTCAAACTGTTTCAAAACTGTTGTTCCATATTATTCCTTGGCATTAGCTGAATCAAATGAGACCACGCCCACTGATTGTACCTCTCATAAGATTTTTGCTCATTTGCATAGCATGGAAAAACAACTTTTGCAAACTAGTCCCTGGATTTTCAAAACGTCTGTGCAATTATGGTCTTGTTGGAATGACAAGACACTCATTGTCCGCCATAATAAAAATGTGCAAATCTGTAAACAGCATGGTATGCAAATTAAGCTTATTGGTTTTTGCATACAGTTAGTTAAATGGGAATTACTCATAAGCCATTGAATCAATGCTTACCAAACTTCATAAACCTATACAAGGCATCACTCAACAGCAGTATGAACGATTTGCGCAACTCAAAGCATTCTAACCTGTAAGCACTGAGGTTTGAAGGACTGCGCGCCAACAGCTTGGACCCACCACCTCTCGCGGCAATTTTCTGATTGCCTCACCTGGGTGGGGCTTCCTTTTCTTGATTTCCAGAGAAATCTCTTCATCACTTCAATCACTCAGGTCTTGTTGACATGTTTGTCCCTGAGTAATCAGTTCCTTGGCCAAAAAGTGGTTGACCTCCAGGCCCTGGGAGGGGTTCTTTCAGTTTGTTGCTGTCTTTGTCAGTACTGAAGCCACACTTTGGTGATGGCCAAATCAGGTTGTACCCTCTATTGCAGCTTTAAGAGCTTCCAAACTTCTTGGAAGGTTGTCAACACATTTTGGAGCTTTACATCCACATCCACCCTGTATGTAAAAAAAACAAGCCTGGATTCCTAGCCCAGTCAGTCATCACTCTTGAGCAATAGTTTCTAATTGTAAACATTATGATACTTATTAGTGTTTCTGGGTGGAGCTTCGTTTCATAATATGCCTACAGCTCATATTTTCACCACTTCTAATGAAACTTAATATGTTTATGGGCGATTCTTCAACTACGGGCACTTTTGGCCATGTGAACTTGAGGGGCAAAAAGGTGTTCAAATCAAAATTGTCACACTCTGTTAGGTTAGTATAACTAGTGTATGAGAGAACGCACTAATATTACAAGACAAATTGGTGTTTTTTTACAGATTTCCCGACCTGCCTTGCACTAATGTAATTTCCATCACACGTACATTTTTTACATTTATTTAAAAATAGTATGATATAAATAATTTTTCATCATTGTAAGACCACTTTCACATTTAGCTTTACCACTCTATGCCAATATTTTAATTACCATACATTTAAGGATTGTTTAAATTTATTGCGATTAGGATCAAACACAAAGCGTTCATCCACCACAAGCTTACACATAATACTGGACTTGATAGATACATTTCAGGGAATAACTACCTGTGTTTTAACATGAAGTGGAACATTATCCCATAAACTATGCAGAAGTTTTGAAGGAGTGATTAGAATTTTGTAACTATTTCTTCAAAAATGCATGGGGTGGTGGAAATTACTGGGGGTTGTGGAAATTACTGGGTGTTGTGGCAATTAAAATGAATTGACCATATATACTAACAAGACATTTATTTAAAAAAATTCTGAAGCACCCAAGTACATTAAACAAATCCATTTAGTCTGTTTGGTCTCTTACAATGAACAGATGAACAGTACAGTCTTACTTTAACATTCTTAAGGTTTAGATGAACACTGATTAATTTTTGTTAGATTCAATGTTGAAGGACACATCCCAAATAATCTGAAAAGTTCATCATTTAGAGTGATTATACACTGTGTATGTGAGATAATTTATATGTGCATGAAAGTGAAATTGTGTGTTTGTGTGTGTGTTTGTGTGAGAGAGAAATGTAATTCAAGGCCAAATTTTGCAGATTTCTTTCCATACTGACATCTTAATCTACTTGTGACATTTTGTCACAGGTATGGGTTCAGGGATGAGGCCTATTATATCCATGGGTGGGTACAGGGCATGTATCTCTGACCTTAACTGTGAGCTTTATAACCCAGAAAGGGTTTTTTTGCAGAATTCACGGTAAGAAATCTTTAAATCAGGGTACTTCTTAAATTTCTCATGTAGTGTCTACATGGGTTTATTTAGGAATCTGTTCTGTTTCTTTTGTTTTATCTTTTCTGTGTCACAGTCTCCTTTCTACCTGTTGTGGCTCTGCTGTTCTCATCTCTTTATAAATATTGCTTCATTTTCTCTGTTGTATCTGTGCTGATGCTGTTTTTTGCCTCTTCCAAATTCCAAAGGTGAAAATGTCATTGTAGAATTCCAGTTAAAATGTCCTAAATCACTTTCATTGTAAAGATATCTATGAAAGTATGAAATGTACATATTTTTTATAATTTTTATGAAATATGATCAAAGGACATGAAAGTGCCCGTGGTCTAAGAATTACACACACACACATATATATATATATATATATATATATATATTGGAGGCTTTAAACTGACTACATATAGTTTAGGGTCTCCCGCACTGATCAGCGCATTGGGCAACAAGACGAGATCGGGCTCAGTCCTCGGTAGTAATGTAGTACGCACAGTAAATATATTACACATAACATAGTGTAGATTTGGGGAAATGTATCAAACAGAAGTCTTTCAGGTTAAGATGTCTTACTCCACCCCCTTATTTTCACTCTAAGTCATATGATGGAGCCAAATCTAATCCAGACACATTTAATAAATGGCTGAATGGCCATGCTGTAATTAAACTTGACATTTCAAAACTGCATCTCTGGGGTCTATTTCTCTGGATGCATTTTTAGTTATTTTGTCATCGGATACTACTTTCACTAGTTTTTTTGAGGTGAAAATGTGAGTTTCTACTTTAAATCCTCCGGATAAGAGGACCCCATTTTGTTGTTTACAGGCATTTCAATTGCATTTACATTCTCCCTAGACAAAATAATATTATATGATTGATTTTGGTCATAACAAGTTTTTAATTCATGAACATAACAGACGTTTTGAATTTATTTTACTGTCATTTTTCAATGTCTATTTCTTTTGCTGAAGCAAAATTTTTCACATAAATTGATAAACCTCAATTTCATATTAAGTTATATTCAATTGTTTTGTGCATTTTTAAAAACATTATTTTACTTATAAATGGTGCATTCTGTAAAATGCATTCTGCCTTAAGTGTGGGATTTTTTTTAATCTATATGGTGAAATTGTCACATATTTATTTAAGCTACAATGTATCCAGTTCTGTCTATGTAGATGTGTGCACCATCTTATACATAACAACCTCCTGCACAGATAGGACTTAGCTTAACCAGGAAGGGACATTGGTTATACAGAGGTACTATTCCTACACATACACTTTATTTACCTCACATTTTTGAAAGGTAAAGAACCATATTTCACTTCATTGTTCCACATATTTGGAAAGGTGGTTTAGGCTGCAGACCTTCTCCACAAAGAAGGACATTACACACGTAAAGAACACGTTCATATTGGGAACATCCATCCTTCCACCATCTGAGCTGCATATCCTTATATCTTAACCCAGCAATTAAAGAGTGAAAGACAGAATGTCTTGACCAACAGACAAACATAGTAGCACCTAGAGGCACCACCGCCCTGTCCAATAAGAATTCAAAATGTACAGTACAAAATACAAAACAAAAATAATGCTGGAAAATGGTTCTGTAAATTCACCCCCTACTGCATCTGTCATCATATTTAGAAGGGATAAAAGTAGAGGTTTTTAAATCTGTTTAGAAATATTTGTCTTATCTAAAACATCTTCCCTGATGGCAGTTTCTGGTGCTCAGTGCGCAGCTCCAATGATGGATCAGTTACTGCTGGTTTGCTTCAGCACAGCCTGCCTGTAGCTGAACTGCAGGGATAGAGGCTACACCCACTATCCTCCATGCAGTTTGTATAAGTCGGACTAGTTTTGACTCCAGATGCACAGAGAGGTTACCAAACCAAGCTGTGATGCCATATTTAATTAGGCTCTCAAGGACCATCTGATAAAAGACCACCATGAACTCATGACCCACACCGTGAAACCTGAGTCATTCTAAGAAATGCAGACATTGTTGTAGTCTGCTCCAGGTCAGTGAGCTATCAATCAAACATCTGAAATAAAAAAGATTTGGAAGATGAACATACCTCCCATGAGGTCTGTCCTCCATAGTCAAAACTTGCCTGTCTGTTAGTTTTACCATTGATATAGAATGGCACAGAAATAGCTTAGGTCTTATCAATAAACTTACATTAAATTAATAAATACATCTGAAAGTACAGACAGTAAATAAATAAAAATAAAATGGCTCATTATGGTCATGTGTGTGCACACCACAAAATGTAAAAAAATTTCTCTCCATTTTAACCATTCACCAAACAAAGCAGTGGGCTGCCACCAATAAGAGGAGCACTGAGTGTGTGGGAACCCACAGCCTTCTGATTGCAGGGGCAACTCCCTAATCACTAGGCCACCCGCTGTCCCAATAGTGTGTATAGTATGTTTATACAATTTATTTAAAGTGTGTTTATATTCCTATGAATGAACACATGTTTCACTACTTTAACACAAAATAGGAATTTAAGCAACGCGTTTCTGGTAAATTATGAAGCATCACTATCATGTGATTTTTTTATTCAGCTGAGAATCCCTAAATTATTCCAAGGAGGCACAAAAAAGAGGCTGAGGTTATTGATTCTCTTCTGCTCTAACACCCTTCACACCCTTCCAGCTCGGGGCAACTGAAGCATTTTTAATGTGTGGGGGAAAGCATCCATCTACATCTGGTGGGGGGTGGTGGCCGGTGTGAATAGGTTGTCTGTGGGGTAAATGTGTGTGTGGATGGGGGTCAAAACTTTATTACAAACTTCTATAACTTAGGATAAGTGTATATTTCATATAGATACTAAATAATAAGCATCAGTGGGTGATTCTGCCTTCTTGCATTTCTTTTTGTTATATAATATTTTAAAAGGGGTTCAGTGTTCAGCTCTCTCCGCTTCTTCATGGTTCAGATTTCATTAGGAAATAGTTTAAATACCATACGATTGTGCCAACACTATATAACCCCTCTAGACGATTTTCTTTGGTGCAAATTCATGTGCCTGTTTTTTTTATCTGTAAAAATTGGCTCTGATGTTTTAGCTCCCTCTAACAAGCTTGGCAAGCTGAACGTATAGCAGCTAGTTTTGAAGCAGAGAAGCTATTTTGCCTGTGAGTGAGTAGTTAGCAGGGAGGAGAGCCATGTTTCCAGAATGACTCAACCAGTGATTTGCTCTGCATTCAGACTTCAGTCTGTCAAATCCTTATGGAAACACATCACCACTGCAGTGAATCAGACTGAGTCACACAGACTAATTACAGAATACACTCACACCAACACCATTCCCATTCTACTTTGCATTTGTATATACACACTATATATGAAAAAATAAAATCCTTAAAATGCCTTTAATCTTATAAATGACCAGAAGCTGCTGATGGGTCCAGGCTCCCATTTCACCCCTTTAAACAGAGGCGCATCTTGTCAGCAGGCAGGGCAGACAGCAGCCTGGGACCCCAAGCC
>JBBKCR010042944.1:0-11113 GCA_037577295.1 Ladigesia roloffi
GGGAAAAATTCAGTAGTTTTACCCCTTAATCAGACTTAATCTGTGCACTTTTCCACTTAATTTTCCTTAATTTCCTGTAAATTAAGGTAAAAATTAAGGTTATATTAAGAGTAAAATTAAGGGGTTTGGTTTCGTAGTGATAGCATAGTGGATAACGTTTCTACCCTCTGGGAAGAGAGTTCGATTCCTACCTTTGGTGCCCTACCACAATAACAGTCCTTAGGCAAGTCTCCTAACACTCCATGTGTATGTTAAACTGATCCATGTAGTTAATTGGTCATTATTCCTTCCTGAACAAAGGAATGGATGCGCTAACGTCAAATACCGCTATAGTCACATGAAGCTTGTCACTAGCACTGGTCAGAAACTCAGTTGAATATATTGTCTGTAACTCTACTGGAGACTGAGAGTATAATTACTGATCCACTAATGATACACAACACAGGTGAGCAGCGTCCTGTTTCTCTTAAAACGATGGTAAAGTGCAAATTCATTTAGCCATTATTCAATTCTGGGCTGAGAATTCATTAGGCGCGATTTAATTAAGTCATCTGAAGGGCCTCCCCCCAATGGATTAACCGTATATTTCACCTGGACGTGTTCTTCTGGTCTTCTGTGTCTAAGCAGGAGAAGAAAGTACTACCATGCTATCTTTTTAAAAAAAGACTATACTGCATTACACTATATACACGTTTTCCACAATATTTTACAAGTTAGCATGGTAGTACTTTATCCTCCCCTAAGGCTTAGCCACACATTTCACCTGGACGTGTTCTTCCAGTCATCCATAACTAAGCAGGAGGCAGTACTGCTATGCTAGCGTGTACAGTCTTGCTTTCTTTAGTGGTAAAGGACTCTACATGCTTTTGTGCTACCATGCACCTCCTAACTGACCTCTCCATTATTTCTTTGTTATTGCTACTGTCATTGCCAAGAGCATCCACAATAAACAGTCCTCCCCTGTGCCTCTTACCCGCACCAGCTTCTTTTATCCTCCATTTCTCTTTGAAACATGCAAAAGTCCATATCAACTAGCTATAGCGCCCCCGGCCCCTCCACCACCACCCAGAAGCCTATAGACTCTTCAGTTGCTGGGTGTCCCTAGAGACCAATGTATATTTGACATACGATAGCTCTACTGTTGAAGGGTTATTGAACCGTGCTCACAATTCTTCTCCCCTAAGAGGAGTTTCGCTAGGTCCTAATGAAAGCGAGCAGCTGAGGCTGGCCCTGCACGGGACGGCATAGACGGAGTAAATATACGTCCAGCCCAACGAGGACCTCCTCGGATCCTGGAGAAGCTCCTTCATGGCACAGACAACCATCTGTAATAGAGCACATGGGAGCGCGGAGCTGTGAGAGGTTAATAACATGATGCTATATTATTTATGGCTTGGTGACAACAAGGACGGGCGAAAACATATCGATACGTGTTTACGCAACTGAAGCTGTGGCCCATGTGGAGAGTGATACTACAACACATTGTTGCTGTTTGCATAAAACGTTTTTCATATTTTGTCACATTTAGATATGTATATATAGCTAGAAAAAAAAGAACAATAACACAGACCATTAGAAACTGTTCCAAATCACAAAAAATATTCATGTTCATAGACATTACAAAGTAACCCAGTTTTCCTTTTCCTGATTTTTATGTTACAAGTTTGGAGATACAAGGTTTTGTGCTATGGATATTCTGTGTAAATTTTGTTCCTGTGTAGTACAGTTTATCCTAAAATGAATTTTGAAAGCTGGTAACCCACTGATGAGCTGATATTTGATCTTATATGTTGCATTTCTAGAGTGACTCCTTCAGTAATAAGTCCTGGCAAGGAACTGCTGCTGTTCGCCCTCTGAACGGGGCTGGGGGCCCCTTTCTGGTAATCACTTGTGGGGCAGTTGGTGGTCTAGCGATCAGGAAGTTTGCCCTGTGATCAGAAAGTTCAAATCCCAGGACTGCTGGTGGCACCACTGGGTACACACACTGCTCCCCGGGCCCTACACCGTAGACTGCCCACTGCTTCACTTGGTGAATGAGTTAAATAGAGTGGAAGAAGTTCACACTGTGTGCTGTGGTGTTTTCAAGACAAATGGTCACTTTATCTTTAACAGAAGCCTAAAGTGAGGTTTTCTATTGCAAAATTGGTCCCATCCATTGTAAATCAAAGCACTGGTTGATTCCACTGCCACTCCAGTGCAAATGTAGATAATGATTTTTAAAAAAGTTGCAAAAGCAAGTGTGCAGTGATTCTGGACATTTTGTGCTGGTTTTGTGGGAATCTGTAAACCAGATACTACCTATTTATCAAAAACTGGGAGTTGCAGTAAAATAAAATAATGCAAATATAAACAATAGGCTTGTATGTGTGCTGTAACTGTTTAGCACAGTAGTTATTGGGGCCCAAGCTACTCTCGATTGTTGTCTAGTGTAGTAGTCTTCCTATCAGGCAGGAGATTGTGGTTAGATTCCTATTTTGGATGACGCACCACAGTACACTAATAAGAGTCCTTGTAGAAGACCCCCTACATTAAATTCAGCCAAATCTCTGCTGTACAAATATAAAATCTTCTGCTAAATAATGTAAATGTACATTTTTCCAATGTTTGAGTTGGTTTGGGGGCAAAAATATGGATGGAGTCCCTGCATTTGAGAACTACTGGTCTACAGAACATTATCTGTCCATTTCAAATAATCGGTTCATTCACAATACAGTGTCCTAACCCTCACAAACAACTCTTTTTGAGGATAGTCAGGCCATTTAGGCCTGTAGTTTGGTGCCCATAAGCTTCTATTTCTAATTAGATTTGGAGCAACAGTGCTAAAACATCATATCTCAACTGACTGACTACATTTTGGGTGAGGGGGAAATTAGTACATTAGATATTCAGCAGAAATGTCACTTTAAATGAAGGCTGAACTGGGATGTGCTTTTCTCTGACAGGGACTCGATGCCTTGGTTTGACTTAAGGGGAGTTTGATTGCTTGTTCTGTGATCGTTTCTCTTCTCTGTGGTCAGAAACGTCTTTCCATCTCTCAGCCAACAATTCAGTTCAGCCCCGTCCTCCATCTGCTTCCTCCATAGCACTTAAGGCCTCACGCCACACCTTCAGATTTAGATCAGCGGATGACAGAGGCGTGGAAAGCGTCAGCTGCTGTTGCCAGAGAGCGTATCTCTGCAAACATAATGCCGTTGACACTCTGTATGTCATAATTTCATATGTTTCTTCAAGCGTGTGGGCGAGTCCACATGTTTACATTCATGCTCTCTTAAAGGGCCGGTGTACAGTTTATTATTTTCTATTACTTCCCCTGAGGTTTACTTATCAGAATCAGAGAACTTTATTGATCTGAGATGAATTTGCTTATGCAACACAGAGTGCACAGACACACAGTGAGAAATACAGACAAAGACAAAATAAAATACAAAATACAAATGATTCGAATTGAAAAACTCAACAGATATTACTTAGTTTGATATACTTAGTTAGCAAAAGTATGCAGTTAAGTGAATTACCCAAATAGTGGTTAGGAGTCTGTTATAGCAGTAATACAGGTCAAGACTATTGCACATAATAATAAGATATTGCACATAATAATAATGTTTTAGTAGAAATTATTGCATGTCATTTGCACATGGTAGACTTTTGCACATAGAGAATTGCACAAAATGATAATGTTATTGCACCGTGTTGCATGATATTGCACATGGAGGACTATTGCACATAATAATAAGATAATAACACACATAATGATAATGATTTAAACTCAATAAGACATTGCACAATAAAGTAGCATCAGGCTATTGCACAGATAATTGTATGCATGACAGAGGGCGCTATAGAGTCTATTGCCAGTGAAAATGAAAGAAATGTATGATTTATTATTTTTATTCAAGAAAATTATTGATTATTATAATAATTATTATTATAATGGCTTATGCAAAGTAGTTATGAATAGACCCATTTTATTCTAAACCTGGGCTGATACACTCCCTCATTGTGATTGGAGGATTTGTTTTTGCGCCTTGGTTTTCATAATTAACAATAATCATAAATAATTCATTTAAAATGAGCTTTTTTTCTTGCTACATTTCCATATATATGATCCTTAAAGACTGGATAGTAAGCAGAGTGTTTTGAAGGATTGTGTAGTGAGGTTTTATTTAACATAAACAAACATTTCCAAGATGAAGCCCTCCTTTAAAGGCAGCATGGAAAGTGAATATGGCACTTGGTTTCTATCTGAGCGCTCAACAGCATCACTTCTTTTGCACATAACAAGCTCTCTGGAGCACATGTCCATTACTTTCTACCCCCGTGAGCTCGACAGGGGGTCTCGGGCACCACGGCCCCTTCGCTAGTCTACTGCCTCTACCCTAATCACAATCCGAGAGGTTCCGCAATCTCAGAGGAGGGAGATGGCGTAACGTGCCATGTGGGGGTGTTGACATGCGTTTTAGACACAAAGTGGTGTTTAGATTCAAAGCGCCTGAATTTAAAGTGGTTACGTTGTGCGAGGCGCATCAAAGGTTGGGGAAATATACAGCTGCACTTGGCTCCAGTTATTTGGGAGCTTTCTCTTCTGCACAGAACAGTGTTGTTCCTGTGCTCTTTTCATTAGAGCGGTGGGAGTGAGCGAAAGATAAAGACAGAGACACAGAAACCTCTTTGAAGTGAAAAAGGCATGTTAATCACTCTGAAACCTTGAACAAAGCCACCTTTTATGCGGCTTCCCTGCTTCTTTCACTGCCTAACAAGATCCGAGGATGCTCCCTGAGAGATTTCCGACAAATCCAACTCAGCGCAAATGATGCCAACGAAGAAGGCGATGTGGCTAACTGGAAACGAACGGGTTCGAACTTACCAAGACACCATGCAGGACTGCGTTATTTCACTGAATTATCCTTTTAACCTCTTAATCCGAGGCTTATTATTCAGTTCTCTACATTTATTCTTTTTTTTTCTCCACTAGAGACCACTTTAACAGTTTGGTGTAACAAAATAAGTCATTTTTACTTCCTCATCCACTCTCTCTTTATCTTATAACATTGTCTGGATTCATGCCAGGATCGTGAAATACGGTAAATATGGTCATAATGCGTTAAAAAAGCCGGTCCTCCAGTTTGTGATACCTGCAGCGGTGTCCAACGTTCCTGTGTCACATAGAACCAAAGTTACTGTAATTTAAATGGCATGTATTAATAATGATAATAATAATCACCAATATTGTTTTTTTTAAACATGTTACCTGCAAAGGAGCAAAAATAATACAAATTAACACAATCTTCCTTGAAATGATCCCACATATTTTAGATTTTAGGAACAAACGGAAAAAACAAACTCAACACCTGTGGAAAAGTGCCTTAAGCTGCAAAACCAGACCATTTTGAATGCAATTGTATATCAAATCGACACATTTATGTACCCCCACATATCCCGCCCATTTAAAAATGGACAGTTTTGCAGCTCAGTTTCCATGCATGGCCTCTGAAAGAAAGAAATTGTGCATTCTGGGACTTTAACAGCATCTTCATAGCTCTGCTAACATCTATTTCAATTAACCCGAGAAAATTTTGATTCCATGACGTGACATTTGGATGCATAATGACTGTGCTTTTATTTATTTATTTATTCCCTCCCTCTTCGTATTGATCCTTGGAGTAAGATCTGTTTAGCTGCCCTCCGGCACGCTGAAATTGTGAAATCCCACATCGGCTCAGATTTCAACAGGCAGGAACGAAAAAAAAAACCTTTAGGACTGAATCCTAATGTACATGATATCACTCAAAAAACTGAGATTTCGCATCATTCTCTTTGGCGCACTGCAGTAGCAGAACTTGTTAATCAACTTTGATAGCCCTCAGCACTTCGCATTAACACTACGTGCATGGAAATGTAATCACGCTGGGCAGGTATCCTGGAAGTGCAGTGCTGGTGGAAGCATGTTTCCAAGAGGATGCATTATTCAGGCCTTCGGGAGAGTCTTGGTGTCTTCTCATGATCGTAACAGTTCCAGAGTTCCAGAGTTGCATCTCACAAACAGCCTTTCTCTTGGCTAGCAGCATTCCCAGCCCAACAGTCCAGTTTTATAAAGTCCCATGTGGCTTGAAATAGTCCCACTGGTTTGTGATATTCAGATATTGAAATTCAGATCTAGTTATATTCCGATTGGCTGGTCACTTTCCCATTGTCTTCATTGTGGACAGGTAACATTGGTAACATGCCTACTAGTCTTTCAGTCAGCTAGCAGCATTCCCACTGGCTTGTACTATTGCTAATAATAATAAGAATGAATCAGACTGACTTGTTCCATTCTCACTGGGATATATTAGTCACAATGGTCACATTCCTGTTGACTAATACCAGTTCCACTGGTAACATTCCTATTGGCTATTATCCTCCCAGTACACGACATGTCATTATCCAGAAACATTCCTATTGTCCAGCAACATTCCTATTGGCTAGAAACATTTCTGCTGGTAACATTTTATTGGCTAGTACCATTCCTACTGACTAATTGGTTAATTAAATTTCTATTGGCTAGATGTATTTCTGTGGGTGACATTCCTATTGGATAGCAACATCCAGATAACATTTATATTGATGAGTTTCCTTGTAATTACCATTTGTGCTGGCTACATTTTCATTGGTTTGTATCGTGTTTCCGGGCTTGAAACATTTCTGCTGGTAACATTTGATTGGCTGGTAACATTTGACTGTGGGTGACATTCCTATTGGATAGCTAGATAGACCAGTACCATTTCTGTCACCAACATTTGATTAGCTAGTAACATTTATATTGGCTAATAACATTTATATTGACAAGTTTCATTGTAATTACCATTTGTGTTGGCTACATTTTCATTGGTTTGTATCGTATTTACTGGCTAGTAACATTTCCAAATGCAACATTCCAGTTGGCTCATAGCATTTCTATTAGTTAGTAACTTTACTAGTGTGTGTGTGAATGAATGGTGTGTGTGTGTGTGTGTGTGTGTGTGTGTGTTTCTCATTTCTCTCACTTCACGTGCTTACAACAACTATTTAACTAATTAAATAACAATGATAACCTTCCTAACTCTTACTAATAACTCTTGACTTTCTTTGACAGGTGTTGTTCTGGTGTATCTTGGTGGAATTGTGGCTGTTGACTTAAGTTTAGCTTTACAGGTCTAAGATACAGACGTGAACTACTTGAGCACTGATATACGTCGCTCTGGATAAGAACATCAACTATACACCATAAATGTAAATGTGTGTGTGTGTGTGTGTGTGTGTGTGTGTGTGTGTGTGTGTCCTAAAGTAGGCTTTCACCCCGCCCAAAGTGAGTTCCTTTGGCCAAGTGAGGCTTAAGTGGTTACAGAAAATGAATCGATGAGGGGATGAGTGAATGAATGTGTGAGTGAGAGAGTGGCTTTAATACTGACTACACAGAGCTTGTAACATTTTTATCAGCCAATAAAATGCTGTTACTTCCTCCAGACATAAACAGTAGTTTACGATTTCATTTCTTTAACCCTTACAGGTTCCAGCTCTATTAATATTGCAGTATTAACAACTATAAAATTTGCTCCATTTATTACTATTATTACTACTTAAGTAAAATTATCTAATGATACAATCAATAACATAATAAGAGATGTAAAAACACCACTTACTCTATGATTAATAATTTACTGACTACATTTACACTCAATTCACAGTTTTTATTGACAGGTTCACATCTGCATCAATTTTCTGTTTATTTCGATCGGACTAAAATGACGAAAAGAGGCCTTAGAGGTAACAGGAGCCGAAGACGTGAAGTCAATGTTGAAGAGTTTATTTTTATCATACATCATTCAAATTGAAAATAAATTAAATCCATTGTGAACAGAGTGGAATCATATTGTATCAGATAGATCTAGACATGAACGTACGGTTTGGACTTCAAGGAAAGACAAATCAAACAGATTTCTCTCTGAAGGTTCGAAATACTGCAGACCTTCATCAGGTCTCTCAGATCACGCTCCCCTTCCTCACTTGTTTGAGCATGAATGGTTTTAATCGTTGCTCTTGTTCTTTGATGGCTTTTCGCAGGATGTCCATTGATTAGGAACCAAATATTTCTTATGCAAATTAAGTTGAGGCAATTAAACATGTCACAGCTTTTTTATCCTGACTTACCGCCCTATTAGTGGCTGAATCAAATTAATTCCCAGTTCTTCTGTCAGCGGCGGCGATGCTGTGTCTAATTAGGCTGATTGAAAAAGTCGACTGGGGTCAGTCTCCAGCTTCACTTCCTGAAGTACATAATGTGGGCGGAACTAATACGAGATCATCAAAACATCAAACTTGTAGAAATGGTTTTAGATTACACCCGAGACTGCAGCTAATTTTCTGATCATCGCAGCGGGATGAGTGTCTGTCTGAGTCTGATTGATGCCATGCAAATCTGACCCCGGAACAGCAGATGGATTTGGGACAACTGTTATGTTCAGTGCAGTTTTTCAAACCCATTTACTAGCCCAATTTGCACCTTTTCACAAAGGAATAATTGTGTTTTACAGGCTGGTAAGTGGTACCGCATCAACACAATCACGCGTTTAGGTGACAACCGCGGTACAGCATTCAGCGACCAACAGCCATTATACAATCAGAACCTATTTATACCTCCTCTCTGTTTCTTTACGAGAAACACTCACCTTATACCTCCACTCTCTGGCCACTTTATTAGAAACACCTCCATCTTGCACTTTCACTCTTGGACCACTTTATTAGAAACATCTGTTTTGTCCTTACATTCACTAACACAGGGGAGTCTTTTAATATGAGGGGGATGCACGGGGGCGGGTTTGTGTGGGGGCGGGGTTGCTGCGTGCATGCAAAGTCTCATCCTTTTAGGATGTGGGGGTGTTTGGAAACCCCTCTTGAATCTTGAATTTTTTCACGAAAGAATCCACTCCACTTAATGGATAGAAGAACACACACCGCTGGAAATCCGCTCCGGGTTTTCCTCCGGGGAAAGTTCAGTGCAGAGACAGGCTACTAGGATTTCGGTTTAGTGGAGTGGATTCTTTTGCAACAGATTCAAGATTGAACTAATTATTCATGTTTAATGTGGGGGGGTCCAAACGAATAATTATGCAATGTGAGACATGTCCCCCTCTGGTTGAATGGCGATGACGCCCATGCACTAGTCACTTTTTTATTAAACTTCTAATGTGTGCTTCCACTATCTGGCCACTTTATTAAAAACACTCCGTGTGTTTCCACTCATTGGCCCCCTATTTTTACAAACACCCACCTCATGCCTCCATTCACTCACCAATTTATTAGAAACCCCAACCTGCAGTTGTACTCATTGGCCACTTTATTAGAAAAACCAAACTTATGTTTCCACTCACTAGACCATCCTGTTTTTGGAAACCATCTTGTACCTCCATTCACTGGCCATTGTCCATTTGATGAGCTCTTACTAAATTAAAGGTGTAATATTACCCAACTGTTGGACAGTTTGTCAGTTGCCACTGTTGCTCAGATACAACATGAATAATTCTCAGTGCAGCAGGGAGACTGACTTGGCAGAGTTCTGACTTCGTAGTAGTTTGTGTGTGTGTGTGTGTGTGTGTGTGTATGTGTGTGTGTGTGTGTGATGCTGGTACAATGTACCACACACAATGTTGCAGTGGATTTTACACACATCCACCAGGAGTGGACGATGGCCCGTCTGTAGATGCCCAGCTTGTGTTCTATCCACCCTCAAGCCCTTCAGGAGCCACTTTCTGACCACAGAGCTTCTATTGGCTGGATTTTGTCAAGCAGTGTCACTAACATCCTCTAAGTTCTCTTTAAGGAACATTGTGTATTGAACCCTTTCAGCTGTTTCTCTCTCTTCCGGTTCTCGTGTAGTTAAAGTGTTTGGAGACATTTCTGATCGTTCATCCTGTTTTCTTCATCCTCCAACTCCAGGCTTAAGTGGAACACAGAAGGAATCGACAGTGTGTCTTCAGCTGGCCTGTAAAAGAGTAGCAGAAGGAGAGAAATGAAAGCGCGGGCGAGCGGGGACCGGTCTGACTGGGATTCATTCAGTCCACACTAAAAGCCTCTCTCTGTCTGTGTGGCCTAATTCAGAGAGAGAGTGTCCCTCGAGAACAGCCAGACGGCATGAATGAAGCAGAGAGGAGAGGAGGAAGAGAGAGGGGAGTGAGAATGCAAGAAAGAGAGAGGGAGCAAAGAGGAGAGAGATAGAGAGAGAGTGAGAGAGAGAGAGAGAGAGAGAGAGAGAGCAAAAAGGATAGAGGGTGAAAGGGAGCAGATAAAGGCTCAGGAAGGGTGTGAGAGGTCTTGGCAATGAAAGAAAAAGAGGAAGCATAGGAGATGGAGGAGGAGAGAGAAAGAGAGAGACAAGGAAGAGGACAGAGAGGAGAGTAAGCAAAGGGGAGAAATAGAGTGGTGCAGTGTGATAGTGTGAGTGTTCAAGAGAGAGAGAGAGAACGGGAGAAGAGATAGAGAGATCAAAATGATAGAGCTGGGGACGGAGTGAGTGATATAAGGGAGAAAGAAAAAGAGGAAGCAGAAATATTAAGAGAGATGAGGTGAGAGGAAGAGAGAGACAAGGAAGGGGAGAGAGGGCAGAGTGGACAAAGGGGAGATAGAGATAGAAAGATAGGTGTGAGGGAGAAAGTGTTACAGTCAGTGTGTTTGAGAGAGTGTGTGTGTGTGTGTGTGTTTGTGTGTGAGAGAGAGAGAAAGAGAGAGAGAGAGAAAGAGAGAACATTTCACACATAACTTGCCCACTTGCTGCCCGGTGCTGCGGCCCGGCTGCTTCTCAGAAATGAGCTTCTTCTTCATAATGAGCCGTTCTCCTCCTGAAGCCTGCTGAAGAATTCATGGCAGTCTTCCTCCTGGACTATCGCGGCTATGAGACAGTTTCTGCTAGGAACAAAGGCCAAAACCATCTGTCTGGATTACAGTGAACCGACACAGTTTCTTCCAGGGCACACTTGACGTCATACTCAATATTAATAAGAAATCATAGCTCTCTAACCCTCAGAACAGAGTGTATCAGTAAACTCTGATTTCAGTAAATATAACCGGTGTAAAACAGTCTAGAACCGGTGTTTACCCTCAG
>JBBKCR010042965.1:0-11112 GCA_037577295.1 Ladigesia roloffi
CCAATATTATCCAGACTACATTGGCTTCCAATCAAATATCGTATTGATTACAAAATTTTACTACTGACCTATAAAGCATTAAAAGGCCTTGCACCCCATTACCTCAGTGAACTTTTGTATTACTATGAACCATTGCAGTCACTCAGATCTCAAGGTGCTGACCTTTTAACTAAAGCATCATCAGGGGGAAGATCATTCTCATATATAGCCCCCAAGCTCTGGAATGCCTTACCACACAACATTCGGGACTCAGACACAGTCTCAGTTTTTAAATCCAGTCTAAAAACACACCTGTTTAGTCACACTTTCTGTATTTAAATTCTTTCTTTCATGCACTTAAACTTATGCAGAACTAACTCCATTCTCTGTTTTCTCTGAGGGGACCTGCTGCACACCTGCTGGATCGATCTCCAGAGACTGCCTTCGACCGAGCTCCACCAGGACCAAGGCGTCTCGTTATTTATCTAGTGCTGTGTTGTATTTGATGTTTCTCTCTCTCCCTCCCCCAGTGTTGTATTGATGTCTCTCTCTCTCTCTCTCTCTGGGTCGACCTGAGGAGGACGGGTTCCCCTTTTGAGTCTTGGTTCCTCCCGAGGTTTCTTCCTCCATCTGAGGGAGTTTTTCCTCGCCTCTTTCGCCTTCGGCTTACTCACTAGAGGCTCGGACCTGGACCCTGTAAAGCTGCTTTGTGACAACCTGGTTGTAAAAAGCGCTATAGAAATACAAATTTAATTTAATTGAATTTAATGCAAAGCTCAGGCCTTTACATTGCTACTATGCATCAAAGTGCTGTGCTGTTTTCACCTTTTTCTTTTTACTTTTATTGTTTGCTCAATATATATTGACATAATAATAAGTAACTACACAAATACATTTCAAACTTACCATTGTCATGGAGGTGTAAAACAAATAAAACATACATATTTTATTTATTGGCTATGAAGTTTGTTTGATAATAATGAAACACAATACAGTACACTAAAAATAAAAGTGATGTATTTTGTTATTAATTAATAAAATTAACAATGGAATGAATTACACATGAGTACTCCTGCCCTGGGAGCGTGTAGTTCACTAAAAACAACAGACATATAATGCAACTGAGTACTCCTGCCCTGAGAGCAGCATGTATTTCACTAAAAATAACAGCCATACAAAGCAACAAAGTACTCTTGACCTGAGAGCAGCATGTTGTTCACTAAAAATAACAGCCATATAATGCAGCCACATTAAAATCCTAATTACTGCTTACAGCACAATCTTCCTTCCCTGAGACTTTCAGAACCCTTCACCACTAATAAGAGATCATATTAATGTAGAAAAATAGCCGGTAAAAATACCAAACCTGACAACAAGTGATGGCTGCTGACAAAATGAAAAATATAATAAGTTTCAAAAGTAACGTGCACCAGCATATGTGGTTATAAAATATGAAAATATAAGTCATGCATCACATGCCATCATCATAACATCAGCATTTCCATGGTTGGCTTTTTAAGCTAATGCTAACCAGCTATTAGCAAAATAATAATAACATGCTCATTGCCTCAAACTATTTTATGAAAAGTAAATCCTGTTAACCCAATAAATGTTAGACTTTGGAATAAGAGCAGTGAAAAATCTTCGCCAGATCCCTTCACCAATACTACTGCAGAGATCCTTTTTCAAATTCCCGCCTATTGTTTAGTTTCTTGGTCCTGCCTCGCCCATTCTTTCAGACCCGACCCTCTACGATTTGATTGGTTATTTCTCTGAACCAATCTAATATCTTTCTGCCCTCAGAACCTTTTTGAGTAAGTAAAACTCCCACGAGCTGAAAACACACTGTCTGCTTCAACACCTGCCACACAAGCCGCAATATATTCTAAGCCAGGCAAACATGCAAAAAAATAGCCCAATTTTTTTTCCCAGGCATTGCTATTAAAACCATGCTATGTGAAGCCACACTTTGTGTCTGTGGACAATCAACATTTGTCCTGTTTTGTCTTTTTCACATCAAATATAGTCAGGTTAGTACCAATGCCATTTAAACCTTTAAGCGCCGGGTTTTTTTTTTTAAATACTGGATTTTTACATCAATATTTCAAAAGCTTGAAAAATCTAATTTGCATAGTATGACATCATGAAGTGGCAGACATGTAACATTTCATTACATTCAGGAAACAGCTGATATTGAACTGATGTTTGGAAGTTGTTTTCTTACTTTTTATCTTTTTGTCTTTTTATCCTCATTCATAATGATAAGGCTAGAGGAAACCAACAATAAAACAGAAGAAAGTAGTAACATATTGCTATATTATCATATCAAGACAACATCATGACTAAAACAGAATGTATTTACAAATATCCTGTAATGTTGCATTTGTATTCCATACCACTAGTTGGCAGACATATAGTACTTTAATTCAAGAGTAAATTTTTGTGCAAATAAATAGTGCACTTCTGTTCTCAATGTGCCAGCAAGCATGTGGGATTTGTTGGAAAAAAACTACAAATGGCGAATAAAAATTTGCACGTTGATGATGTCCTGTGAATTATATTAGCTGATTATGAATCTGAAGGGGAAGATTTGACTTTTGTCACGGGAGACACGCGAGAAATTAGTGCTCCAAGCGGCACTGGGTCTTCCTTCTCTCTTGCCAATCATGGCTGCTTGAGGCACCGGGACTCCAAGCTCGCTCACGCCTGCCGGCCTGCTTGTGGAGCGGCTTTGCAGCTCAGTCATGCCCGCTGCTTGGAGCATGACTTTCTCGCGCGTCTCCTGGTACAAAAGGCAAATATTCCCCTTCAGATTCAGAATCTGAGAATATAATTCACAGGACATCGTCAACGGACAACGTTTTATTAGATTTTGTGTTTTTTTTCTCCTAAATGATCTAAAATCCCACATATTTACACACACACAGAACAGAAGGGCACCTTTTCTCTGCTCCCGCGTCATTGACACAGGGCTCGTTTCAACCGCTTTTTACTCAAAACTCCCCATGAATAGGCTACTGCACATTATTGTGCCCAACATAGCCATGAATACAGCCTTAATTGCTCTGGCAGAAGATATAGGTAAGGTAAGAGCATAGTGCTGAAGTCCTTAAATACACTGCCAGCAAGACATTTGGTTTGATAAAGTTAACTTGAGGATTTTTAATGGACTTCTATAAATCATTTTCAAAGGCGTGCAGACCACACAGAACCCTCAGGGCATACAGATTCAGCTTCCAACTTCATTCAGAAGCTGCTGCTGATGTGTCTCACGTTTGATGTTCTAGCAAAGCTCTCCTAACTTCCATTCAAACAGTGGTGTATCCTCTCACTAACACTCAATGGCACATGTCCTTAACAGTAACAGGCTAGAGAATCACAGTGGCTGTGAGCTGGGCCTTCATTTCTCTAGTCCGGTCACACAGCTCTCATAAAGCTGCTTGCAGTGTCTGTTCCGACATTTGTTACTCAAAATGTGATGCAAAATGAAAAATGAACCGAACGTAACTGTCAAGCAGATAACATATTATAAGGGACGGGCGAGAGAAGAGGGAAGAATGTAATACATGTAAAGCCTTTCTCATAATCCTAAATATGTTTATAGGTCATAATTTATCAGTGTTAGTGAATATTAAAAACATAGCAAATGAGTGAAAAAAAAGGATACTTGACAGAATGGCAAAAGTGAGTTATGGTGGCGACATTTGATTGCAGAGATGGCGGAATATGCAGGGTGTCCATTTGTGCTCAAATTTCCTTCCTGGGCCTTTAAATCAGATGTCTATAAGCAGTTGTGTTAACTGGCTGCATTTGGTAGAGTAAATTATAGGCTGAACCTCAGCATCCTTCACTGCCGTTAATGAGGTCGATGTATGTTATGACTTTCGACTGACTTTTCTTCACCAGTGGGAGCACGGTGATCCACAAAATGGAGCGAGTGGGGGTACATGGGGAAAGGGATGATGAGGAAGAGATGAAAGATGTCTGGATAGGACAAGCTTCTGTGGGCTGTTAAGGTCAGAAGCATCACTGACCTGTGAGGGTGAAACGCTACATCATAGATAAGTGGTACAAAGCAGAAGTGTGGCTAATGCATTGGTGCACCTCCAGCCCAGGTAACCATTTGGTACGGCCATCTTAAAGGTCAGAAATTTACTTAACAAAGGAACATGGCCCTAAATTTTCCACAGATGAATGACAGTAACCTTTCAGTAGATTATTTTGACTCGTATTTTATTACCATGATTATTTAGGCATATTTTATTGGTGTTGTGAGGTGCAAACTGACCACAGGCTGGAAGAAAAAGCTAGGGATTATTAAGAAATATCTAGTCGATTGGCAATTAATGTATGATTTTTTTTTAAATGATGAAGACACCCTACCAAGAGGCAATAAATTATATTCAAGACTGTGTAATAGCACCAAGATTTACAACTAAACATTCCCCATGATCTGTAGGACTGGTCAATTGTACCTGTTTACCTCCAAAGGTCAAAAAGTATGAACCACACCTGGTGAAAAGAGTGTTTCTCCATGGACAGCTTAATATTTTTATTAAGCTGGACAAAAGCTGATTACATTCTGTGTAAAGCTGTGTGCATTCTGTGAATTTGCCTTGATGTATCCCTTTTTAGCAAGTTCTGTGAGTGAGGCAGTAATTTAATGGTAATGCTCAATTAATGATTATGCTTATGGCCAGGTTATCATATAAAACTGAATTAAATGTGCAGAAAGACATTTAAGACTTAGTGGTGTTGGTAAAAATAAAATAATAATAACAATATCATAGTGTGACCCCTAGGGGCACACTTAACTCACTTTGTATGACTATTGCTCCCTGGTTTTGACCTGCCCTCTATAAGGAGGTAATTTGTAACTTCAGGGAGTAATATGTTTGGGTCTTTAAGCGGGTGTCTTCAGCTTCCAACCTCATTCACAAGCTGCTGTCGATGTGTCGCATTCGTTTGTTGCTTTCACTTGTTTATTAAGAATCCAGTAGAACAGTACACAGCTCCGTGTGTGCCCCTCTTGTGACTGCCCACTTCTTTTGGAACTTTTCATATGTCCATATGCCAGCAAGTCATTCCTTCTCTATTTGGGCATAACTGACCTCTGAATCTGTCACCCTTCTATGCAACTGGTTTCCAGCGGCTATCATGATTTTGCAGTAACACACTGCCAATTCCGTAGCTGCTGGCCTCGGCTAGTACAGTGGTCGTAATATTCTAGGACTGGGTCGTAATATTCTAGGACTGGTGCTTTGATAAGCGCGTTCTTGAGATTGCCAACGCTCTTTCCTGTGGTTGATCACAAGTCCATACACTCTTTGCGTTAAGCAGTTCAGAGGAGTCCCTTCCGTTGCTAAGTTTGGAATGTATTTGCCCACATGTTTATGAGACTCTGTGCTGTCCTCAGTTCACTTACATGGTTAGGGTCATGCAATTCAACAATTGCACACACCTTTTCCAGGTCCGCTCTGACACCTTGAGCATCCACAATGTGACCCAGGAAACTTAACTCTGTAGCTTGAGTCATACACTTTCCTTTCATTTCAGTACATCTATAAAGTGTCTGTCATGCTCTGTTTCATTCTGCCTGTACAATATCATGTCATCAATATACACGGCCACCCCATCCAGGTCTCCTAACAGCTGCATTTTGCTTTAGAATATTTCTGGGGCTATGCTGATTCCAAAGGGGCCCTTTTAAAACGATAAAAGTCCTGGGGTGATAAATGTTGTCAAGAGGCTCCTTACACCACCTAACAGAATCTGCTAGAATCCAGACGCTGCGTGCAATGTTGTAAATACACTTGCACCTGCTAATTTAGCTAGGATGTCTTCTATTGTGTGAAGTATGTATCTCCCTCTTAATGTTATCATTCAGCTTGTTCAGTCAAATACAAATTCTCACTGTATCATGACTGGCACCATGGGAGCACACCAATCTGTGGGCTGTGTGACTCTCTTCACTATGCCTTGTTCCTCCATCCTCTGCAGTTCTGCTTTGACTTTAGACATGAGGGGCAATGACACTCTCCTTGCAGTATATGCTGCGTATGGCTCGGCTCCCTCTCGCAGGTGGAGGGCTCTGTTTTCCTGGTACTGTCCCCTCAAAAACTGTGCTTTACTGCTCTATCCTTTTGAACAGCCTCATCTCAGCCGCTGTGTCCCGGCTCAAAAGATTACCAACAGTTTATCCGCCTACTACATACACTGAAATGGCATACCTTTGGCCTTTATGCTCCACTTTTGAGGTAAACTGTCCTTTACATTTTAGTGGTCCACCTGGGCTATCCAGTACTATATTTGAGTGCCTGAGCTGTGTGCTAGACTCAAGCCTTTTAAATGTTTCTGTGAAAATAATCTTAAAACTAACAGGGGTTCGAGCGACATGAGGCATCTTCTAGTATGTATTTATTATTCACTGCACCCAGGTAAAAGCTTTCTACGCTTTCATCTTTCACTGTCACTTGTCTCACAGTTTTTGATTTACACATTCTTGCCCAGTGCCAATTTTTCCTGCACTTTTTACAATCAGTGTCTACTGCTTGACATTTTCTGATGTCTAGGTGTATCGTCTTACCGCACCTGCCACACTCTGTGTCCTCTTTTCTGTTCTCACTGCTTCTTTTATATTTCTCTTTCATCCATGGCCTGTTAGCTGCCTTTAAAGACTGCCTGGAGGTTACCTCTTGCAGGCTGCTCATTGGTTACCCCTCTTACTGGCTGATCTGCTTTGAGACATCCTCTGCCTGCCGTGTCATCTGCACCACCATTTCCAGGGTAAGTGCTGTCATTAGCTGCATCCTCCTAGAGATCTTTATTTCTTATTCTAGACTACTACGAGCCTGTCTCTTATGCGTTCATTTCGTCTTGTTCTGAATTCACAGTACTCACTAAGCCATGTAGCATTCAACATTTTCCCCTGGCTTCTGCAGGTATCACATTCTTTTCGCCATAAAGTTTTCCTCAAATTTTCCTGGAACCATCTCGTAGTCCTTTGCGCTCTCCACTTCAGCGAACGTGAATGATTTGAAATTGTTTTCCGCATGAATGCCCATAGCATATATTAACTTGCTGGGCTTAGAGGAAGCCCAGATGCGAATTTCCATAATGCAGACTTTATTCTTTTAAGACAATGGACAAACAGAACTAGACACTTTGATATGACACTAGGGTGAGGAGATGAGATGAGGAGTGGAGAAAGGAGAGGAGATGAAACGAGGGAGACAGGTGAGGAGCACAAGAGTATTACATCCAGTAATGAAAAGTAGATCAATGCTGCGACAAAGAAGCTTGGAGCAGAACTCTTTTAAATACCCCGGCTAGGGCACAATTAGTCTTAGCTGTCCATTGTAAGAATGATTCCACAGCATCCCCCAGTGGTCGCTGCCAGAATCATGGCAGTTTCTCCATGAAGGAACTTGGTGCCCTGGACAATCTCCACAGAGAAGCCACACAGCCCTTGGCTATCAATACACCCTTTAGGATCTAAAGAAAGAATCTAAAGAAAACTTTGTCCTCCAAAACCAAAGGATAAAAACACAAACAATCAAAGCAAACATTTCAGTGGGCCAATATGCTGTCCCTTGTGGTCCACTCAAAAATAACAAAAAAACAAACAAAGGAGCCCACATCCTAAAGATTTTTACTTCCCATCATCCAACTTCATCGCACCGAATGAACACACTGAAATCATCACTCACTGTCTCATGGCTTTGCTCCTCTCCTCCTCCACCAGACTCATCATGGCACAAGCTCTGTTTGAGAGAAACAGGCGCTTAAACACCCACACCCCCCTAGCCCCAAATGGCTGACCAAACACACACTCAAATGTTAGAAGCCATCCTTAATGGAAAATTGAGTCCATCATTTGAGTCTGAGCTGACCTCTTACAACCTCAGCAGTCAATAGGAACCTTAAACAAAGGAGAGAAACACAAATACAGCATGGCTGTAGCCCTGGGCTTCAGTGCCGACCCTTGGAGGACTTGAACTTCTGGTGGCTTGATTCACTCTCTCTAAGCTCAGTGAGGGTTGTCAGCTTAAAATAATCCTTAAAACACTTAATGATATGGTTTGAGCATTACATTACCATACAGTTAAAGTTCATCAGGGTGGACAGCAATAGGTTAAGCACGCATCACTATGGGGCTCCTGTGCTCAGCATGATGGTTCTGGAAATATTGCTCCCACTCCTGACTGACTGAGGTTTTCTAGTCAAGATGCTAATCATTAAGGCAGGACACAAAATATTTATTTGGCACAGAGATGATGGTGGATGCTTTGTGGCATATTGGGATTGGGTAGAACTCAGGGAGATACTGAAGTTATCCCTGAGAACATCCGCCAGTTGATTTGTGCACTTAGCCCTGAAAGTCTGGTCCAGGGGCTTGTTACCTCAGCCATAGCCAGGCACAGTATATGGTTGTCAATGGAGGGGTCTTCTTTCTCATTGCCATGTTGATCAGTGCAGCAAGCCATATATAGAAGTGATTTAGCAAATCTGGAAGGGAGGCCTGACAGTTGGAGATATCTGTAGTTGGTGTTGGCCTGGTTCCGTCCAACTTGTGTCATATGAATCTGGTGTCCTGGACGGGATTGTGTATTTTCTGAATCTAAAGGCTCCCTTGTCACTTGATTTGAAGGCAATATTTTTGTTTCTCTGCATTATGTGTACCCCTGCAGTCATCCACAGCTTTTCGTTGGGGCGTGAGGTGATGGTTTTGGAGACTCTAATGGCAATCCTCCAGTATAGCCTTCCTAAAAATGTCATACTCAGTGAGCTAAAAAAAATGGTGCTGAAAAACAGATATGTTGCTTGGGGGGCCTGTTTTTGCCTGCTACAGAGCAGACTGGGCTTATCTGATTAGTGGTCCATTTGCTGGGATTAGAATAACAAACATGTGATCTGAGTAGCCTGGGTAAAGGCAGGACTGTACATGTCAGCAAGGTTTGTATAAGCAAGAATGATGAGAGTGCTGCTTTTAATAAAACCTAGTCTTGATCTTTGATGAATGTGGTGATTTCTTTGGAGATCCAAGATGGTGCCATGGATGGCAGCCTCGGTACTGCGCTCTCTCACACTTTCCATGTTTTTATTGATTTTTTTCAGATCACATTTTCAAGAGACCAACTGCTGAACATCAGGCAGTTGTCTCAAAACACTTTTTATCCATTTTTCATTAACCCCGTAAAGGCGCGGCGGCTCTCTGCGGTTGGCAGCTGAGATGCAGATGAGGGACTCGTGCTGGCGCGCTGGTGAAACTACGTCGGCAGGGAGGCGGCACTGTGCTCCTCTTGATTCACCTGGGGAACCTCCACTCACTTCCAAATAAAGTGGACAAGCTGCTGCTGCTTATCCGGACTAATAAGAACTTTGCACGCTCTGCTGCCCTCTGTTTCACTCAATGAAAAAACTCCAGACGCTGCTTTAAATCTGCCAAGCTTCCAGCTTCATCATGCGGACCGGGTCACAGAGCTCACGGGGAAAACAAAGGGCAGCGGAATCTGCTTCTACATTAATGAAAGTTGGTGTACCGATGTCACAGTGTCACAGAAATACTGCAGCCCATACGTGGAAACCATTTCCATCAACTGCAAACCGTTTTACTCACCGTGGGAGTTTTCTTCCTTTATCCTGGTCGGAGTTTACATCCCCCCCAGGCAGCAACGCACTGCACGAGCTGGCAGACCAGATTTCCACCCTGGAAAGGAAATTTCCACACTCTTTTCCAATCGCCCTCTGGGATTTTAAAAGTGCAAAACGTAACCAAGAACTTCCTAAATACAGGTAGCACATTACCTGTCCCACCAGGGGCAATGTCACACTGGACCATTGTTGTACGACAGTAAAAGATGCCTATCGCTCTGTCCCCCATTCTGATCACTGCCTGGTCCATCTTATTACAGTTTACAGGCAACAACTTAAACGTGCCAAGCCTGTATTCAAATCTGTGAAAAAGTGGACTAATGCAGCAAAGCAGGAACTGCAGGACTGCTTTGAATGCACTGATTGGACTCTTTTTGAAGCTGCATCTGATAATCTGGATGAGCTGACGGACACTGTGACATCTTACATCAGCTTTTGTGAAGATATGTGTATACCTACCAAGACCTTCTGCTCATACAACAATAACAAACCATGGTTCACTCCAAAATTGCAACACCTGCGTCAGGCCAATAAGGATGCATACAGAAGTGGTGACAGGGGCCTGTACAAGGGACACACTGACCACGGAGATCAAAGCGGCTAAAAGGAGCTACTCTGTGAAGCTGAGAAAATGCTTCTCAGCTAACGACCCTGCGCCAATGTGGCGTAGCTTGAGAGCCACCTGCAACTATAGACACCCCACAACCACCGCTGTGGAAAACAAAGACCTTGGTGAGGAGCTCAACACATTTTACTGCAGATTTGAGATGGACAGATTTGCACCCTTCACCCACCCATCTTCAGAGACAATGAATTCCCACACACCTCCCACACCACTCCCCTCCCCCCTGGAACTCAGAATACATGAACAGGACGTGATATGGCTGTTCCAGAAGCAAAAAAATAGGAAATCTCCAGGCCCAGACGGACTATCACCCTTCTGCTTCAAAGCCTGCGCAGATCAGTTGGCTCCCATCTTCACCAGCATCTTCAATAGGTCCCTGGAGCTGTGTGAAATCCCCTCCTGCTTCAAACGCTCTACCATCACCCCAGTCCCCAAGAAACCCACCATCACAGCACTGAATGATTACAGACCTGTCGCCCTGACATCTGTGGTCATGAAATCCTTTGAACGCCTGGTGTTAGCCCATCTGAAGGACATTACCGGCCACAAGCTGGACCTCCTGCAGTTCGCATACTGAGGGAACAGGTCAGTGGATGATGCAGTGAATATGGGACTGCATTACATCCTGCAACATCTCGACCAGCTGGGAACATATGTTTGTGGACTTCAGTTCGGCCTTCCACACCATTGTGTATGAACACCTCTCTTCCAAACTCTCCCTGCTCAGCATGTCACTGCTGTTCTCCCTGTACACTAATGACTGCACCTACAGGAGCACAGCTGTTAAACTCCTGAAGTTTGCAGATGACACCACTGTCATCGGCCTCATTCAGGATGGTGACGAGTCTGCATAC
>JBBKCR010042973.1:0-11112 GCA_037577295.1 Ladigesia roloffi
ACCTGTAGAGCAAGATTTAAGTCAACATCCACCAATCACCTAAGGTACTGTAGCTCAGTACACCTGATCAACACCTTTTCCTGTGCGATAGGGAGGGGAGGGAGGGGAGGGAGGGAGGGGAGAAAAAAGTAAAGGACGCTCGACCTTGTTACGTCCCAAAACTTTCTTCCATTGTGCGGCACTGTGAATTAGACTTTCTCTACTCGAAGCCCGATATTTGATGCAGCATTTGAGTTGCTCGGAGCTCCAGCGGAGTGTGAGTTTATAAACGCACCCACAGTTCAGAGCGTGTGTTATAACAGCCCACGTATAAAATTTTAATAATTACAGTCAATTTGTCGCACCGGGCTAGTTTTGGACACAAGTGCACGGGTTTGGGTCATGTCGGTTTTCATATTTTGGGCCCGATCTGGGCTCTAATGTAAAGGAAATGTATCTAGAGTGGACAAAAGTACTGGGACACCTTTTTTCTAGATTTTATATTCCGGAGCATCTTATGCAGCGAAAAATATGGCAAATGAAAAGAAGGTAATTTCAAATGCCACACACCCTATCCCATGGATACCATGGTCACTTATCTGAGTTTGATTGTATGAGAGCGGAGATATGAGTGTTTTGAAAAGCTAGAGCTTTTTTGTTTGTATCTGTGAAACCTGATATTGTAGTCAAAGGATGTGCTATAATATAAACTGCATAGCTTTTTGTGGGGATGATAACTGTCTGCAGCCCTGAGATCATTCAACCAGCACAGTTCAACAGCTGCATTGCAGCAACTACTTCATAAAATCCAAGTACAATATTTGTGGAATTAATTTAGGATCATGTAGCATGTCCACATATGTTAATATGACTGTCGTGCATGAAATAAATACATAAAAAATGTTTTTAAAACTATAGTAAAGTAGTTTTTGATCTTTACTATTTGCTGTTTCTGCCTTCACAGATCCCAGACCAGATTTGTCACAGAATCAGATATCCGATATCCGATTCAACTTTTTTGCTGATATAGATTTCAGGGTGGGTATTGAACTGGCCTTTCTTAATGTTTATCCCATCACATACACTATTGACAAAAACTACAACAAGATCCACACTCAGAAATACGAGCTCTCCTCTCTTTTCAACTCCACAACACACACACACATGCACACACATACATCAGTGTGGGGCTCTGGTTTGCCTGTCCTTACACACAGGATCCATTTCAGCCCAACAGCATACCACTTAGCCAGCTTTACAAAACAAAGCACAGGGATCAATGACATGTATACACATGTGGAACCCATCATTCATCTCTTCTTCCCACTCTCTCAAATTTATGCATGAGCACATACACCCTACACACAAACATATACACTTCCTGTTGAAATACACAGCCTTCGCTTCTAATGTTTGGTCTTCATCATTCATCATAATATTTGATTGTCATCTTGAGAAAAAAAATGCAATGGTTATTTTGGCATAAAGCACATTTGTGTTAATCTTTTCAGTGTAACAAAACTTGTGTTCATCAGAGTGTGTTCTTAGTATAAAGGAAATATTGATTATTCAGGCAAGTTTAGCCTGAATAATAAATTCTAAGTTTTATTCCATTATTAAAAGTACATAATGAAGCACTTTAGGCTCAAAGATGGTCTAGCAGTAAGTTTTGAGTGCTGACATCACAACAAGGGAATAAATGATTCCCAAGTGAGTGTTTTTGTCAGTTATTCTTTTGGTTTTGCAGGGTTTTTTGCAAAACAATATAAGTAACTCACTCAATAACTCAGCCATCCACGCGCTCACTAAAAAGACAGTTTATACAGACAGGATAAGGCAAATTGGTGTACACATATATTGCCATCCTGTTCCACCAACTCCAGTTTATAACTAATGGAAGTATTCACGTGACTAATCAGCTTCGTCCATGCTCGTCAGTCAACTTATTGTGCCTTAGTTTCAAGATGGAGCCGACCTGAAAATTGCACTGTCTGAACAAAGTGACTTTTTAAAAAACTACTTGTGGCCTTTCAAATGTCTCTTTTAAAATGTCAGAATTCTCAGATTTCTAGAAATAAAGTGTGGAGCTACTCTGAGTCAAAATAGTGTAATGGTGTAAAAATAGTGATTTACCTGCACTGGCTACATGATGCCTAATGCCCTACCATTATCAGCCCAAGTCTTGAGGTTAGCATCGGCTAAAGGCACTGACACAGAATGCAGGGGCGAATGAAGGTGGGCTACTCCACAAATGTCATACTCATTATCATGTTTCAATACATCCCACATCCATTTCACACCAGTTACTACAAAATCTCAAAGAGAAAAAGCCATTCACAATAAAGACTTTCACTACATTACCATTACCCATCCACATCATCACCCAGCACAGTAGAGTATTAGGGAACACATCCATGAGCACAAACACTTTCATACACAGGGGCTCACAAAGACAAACATTTCGATTTGAACAGTTCAGTGATATCAGTGGCTGCACCGGGTTACTGATGACAGAGCTTCAAAGCTGCAAGACCTGCAGTCTTTGTGTTTCTGTCCAGGTCACCCATGTGATGATGAGACACGTGTGAATGGACAGGAGATTTCAATGCATTTGGAAGTTTGTTTTGCTTGGGCTTGTGTTTATCCGTTTCCCTCCACGTGTGTGTGTGCTTGCACACGTGTGTATGTGAAGACAAAGAGGTGTTTGTGCATCCTCTCTATTCAGTGACTGACCCCTGCCTTCTCACTGCCTGTCTGTTGGACACAATAAAACATGAATGCTGTGTACAAACAGTTCCCCACACAGAGATCTGTGTAATGTCCAGTCAAAATGTGCCAAACTGTCACTTGTCCTTACCACATTATATAAAAAAACACAAGATAATGAGATGGAATGACACTGGACAAAGAGTGTTTAATAGGATAATGTGAAAATGCAACTTCCACAAACTTTTTTGCCCAGTTTTATTAGTACGATGTGAATGAAATAATTCAGATATGGATAGTTCTGTTCTGGAGAAGCTTGCAAAACCAAAACTGTTGACAATGTTTGTGAATGGCACCAGACCTCTAAATAACCTAAGGCCTAACATCAGATACATATGGATACATATGGAAGAGAATTTCAATCATGATAGCATTGTGTATCACAATAATTCCCCAGACTGTAATCATCTATTTAAATTATAAGTAGCCTTAAATGACATTCACACATACCAGGATTAGTCTTCAGCTCTCCTGCTGTGTTTGGCACATGAACTCTTTTATAACTGCCTAAAAGTGCTCAAACTACATTTAAGAAAAAATCTACAGGCAATATCACACATTTTCACTGCTTTTTGAAGGCAGATAGATCCTTTCACCAAAAAATAAAGAGAACATACAAAACCTGAACTTTGATAACAAAGGATCCTGTCAGTTTAAACAAGTTTGACCACAACGGTCTGTACAGTTATAATCAGAGCTTATCTAAAGGTTAACATTGTGTTAGGACTGAAAACCACATTCAGACTGTTGCTTGTGTCTCGCTATCAAAAGACAGAACAAGGGGCTAATCTTTTCAACAGCAAAATAAACTCCAGCACCTAGTGCGGAGATCAATGCGGGAATCAGATTTTGAGTCGCCTGTCTTTTTTCATGAATGGGTCTTCTTTCGGAGAGCATTATGAATCTCAGATAATCTGAGGCAACAAAAGCCTTTCACAAAACCGGTTCTATTACATGACACTTTAGAGTGGTTGAACTCTAAAGGCACTTGTATGTTTTAAGGTGCTCGCTTTGGCAAGTAACCAAAAGCAAATAGAAACTGCTGATTGTCGGAAGCCAGACGGGAGAAAGATTATGTGATAAATAGAAGTGTGTGTACGTGTGTCTTGAGAGAGAGACATAGAGTGAGAGGGAAAAATATATATAGAGAGAGAGTGTTGGAGGCTGTGGGGAAAGTCGATTAAGATAATTTATCAAGAGATTTGTCGTCGCTGATGTCATGCAGAGGCGACACTGTAGTAAACCCGACTTGAAATCCCGACATGGCGCATTGTTCTTTCATCCTAAAAAAGCACCTCAATGACATAACCCCTGATTCTGAGGCCTAGCTGGCCAGGCGCAGGCTAAAAGTGGCTTGTGAATGCCCGCCAGCCAGATTACAGTCATGGAAGGGCATGTGTGTGAAATTTCCACAATCCCACAACAATCCCTGGCCCTTTCTAGCAGATATTGCTGCCCCAGAACCTAAATGGACCCTACAGATACCTCTCACCCATATATTTTCAAGCACAGTTGCATAAAGGCCCAAATATCCTGCCATGACCCTATTTTTCTCTCTCTCTTTCATGATTTATTGACTCTTCAGGCGATCTGTTATTTAACCGAGTGCTGAACAAACCAGCTAAATAAAAGCTAACCCATGCTGTCTAGATCTGACACAAAGGCCTTGGTGTTTTTCTGCTCTCCAATTCACAAGCAAGAACAAAAACCAACACAGTTTAGGCATGACAGTAAATTATGCGTCTAGGCTAGATCTCTCTTTCTTTCTCTTTTTTTCTCTCTCATTTTCTGTCCATTAGGCCCCCTCTCCTTAAGAGGCTTTCTGAAGGTTTAATTATAGGTGGAGGAGGTCCAGAGGAGGTCATATTAGGGTGGTACCGATGAAAGCATGGGGTTGCCTCTGGGGAAAAGGCTGTGGATGGTTTCCGGCCTGACAGGCAGGAGATGTTTCGTCACTGTCAGCATGAGTGCATTCGTCCCTAAATTGACCATGACTCAAAGTAACGGGTGGGTGCAGACAGCGGTATAAACTCCCAGCGAACGACCAGCCTTTCAACTCTTCCAGCAGAGACACAGCTGTGGACAGACCTTCACACTCAATATCATTGAAGAGTTGAGGCGATATGGCAAAACGAGAACGGAAACACTGCCACTCAGTTTGACTCCTTTTAACCCTTCGAATTGGAATTTTTCCACTGTTTAAATAATGACAATTATTTAGATTATTATGCAACTAGCACAGAAGGAAGTTACGTTTACATTTGATTTACTTTTTACTTTTAATTACTTTTAATTCACTCTCAGTTCTTTTACAAACTCATCATGTATCACCTTTGATACATTGTCATTGTATCAATCATCGCCTGCATCCTACCATACCTGCTACTTTACTGATATCTCCTGTTTTATACTAGAAGAACCTTTGTATTATTTACATGTATTCAACAATTTTCTTCTTTGTGCTCTATGATTTATTACTGATTTTAGGGTGAATTCCCACCATTGTGTTGCCTAAAAATTAGTAGCTTTATCCTCACTGACTACGCATAGGCGTATTCTCTTCTAAATATTAATTAGAAATCCATACTCTGTTTATTACTTTTAATTAAGAGCTGCTACTAGACTACGTGTCTAATGTAGATGTTCACCTCAGTTCTCTGTGTAGAGGTGGGCCTTCAGTTTTCATTTAATGACAGTAAGGGTCTCAGCAGTTCTGATGGTCAGGGGGAGTTTTCTCTTCTGTTCCAAAGCTGAGTAAGTACGTAAAGTGGCATTTGGCAGACGCCCTTATCCAGAGCGACTTACAGTCATTAGTTACAAGGACAGTCCCCTGGAGCAACTACGGGTTAATTGTCCTGCTCAAGGACATAATGGTCGAAAATGGGGGGTTGAACCTGCAGAATTGTGCACATCTGATTCACAGGAAGGTGTTTTACCATCTAGGCTACTACCTGATGGTCTTTTTGACCTTTGAGAAAATGAGAATCAAGTCAGACTGTGCTTGATGCTCTAAGATGCTGAGCTGTGACCCGTGTTCTGATCAGAGGTGACAGAGATACATACTCACCTGGTGGTCCTAGTCTTTGATTTAGGGAAAAATGCAGGGAAACTGAGGGGCTACAGTCAACATGTGGTGGAACGCTGGTGGAAAGCGCATTTTTCTTGCTTGCAGTAAAGTCACTGGGCCAGCAACCACTTTAACAATGCTCGGGCATGCTGGAGATGTTCTTCTTCCATCTTTGAGTATAATAAAATGTCGTCAAGACCTAACGACCCAGCATGTCCCGGAGCACGTCATTGATTTTGAAAGGCTGCCGAATCATCAACATTGTGGTCGTCTAATTCTTGGCTATGACTTGGTGCACTTTTTTGACCTTTGAGAAGATGAAGATCAAGTCAGGCTGTGTTTGATGCCCTACGATGATGAGCTGAGATCCGTGTTCTGATCAGAGGTGACGGAGATACGTACTCACCTGGTGGTCCTGATTTTTGATGAACAGGATGAAAGGGAATAATGCAGTGAAACTGAAGGGCTACATTCATCAATGGATCTGATAAAATGGGCAATGAGTGCAGATATAAACTAGATGAACTTGAAGAAGTGACTCAGTTTATAGTGCCAATGTAAAACGTGACCTTTGTAAAAGATTGAGCAGGACGTATTTGGGTTTCACAGTTAATGATTAAACCCTGCAGCAGCGGTCAGGCCGCAATATTTCCTTTCAGAACACAGCCTGGCTGCGCCTCTTGATTTCTTGATTAGCGCTGTCTTGTGGTCAGAGAGTCTGTGTCCAGAATACAGTAATAAAGCACGCTGGCGAGAGAGGCAGGAGACAAGCAACACCGCAAACGCAGCCGCCACGCTGCACAGCCAGACAGGAAGCGCTTTAATCAGGGGCTTCCTTTCAGGCTCACTCCAAGAGCCTTGTTTTGTCTGTGATCACACTTGCCAGCTGTTGCTGCCACAGCTGGGTCCTGAGAGCACTTTGTCTCTGCGAGTTAATACACTACAGTAGACTGCTGGAGGCCGTATTTCTCTCAAGTACTTCCTATAGCCTGTCGTTATGCACCGCCAAGATTGTCAGAGTGATAAGACTCTCGGCCCCGAGTCTACAGCTGACCTGAACCGTGCTCTGCTTTCTTATCCTTCTTGTCACACAATGACTCTTCTTCTCCTCCTTCTTCTTACACACTAGAATGTAGTTCAGCCATGTAAACTCATACAGGCACCGGTTAGTCATAATCGAGGTTTTCCAGCCCCACTGTAGCCGTACAGGTCCAACTTGTTTCCACATACTCAGCCCAAACACCAGTGCATTACGTCCTTCACTGATCCTATCTACCCGTCCCACAGTGGCAGTCCAGCACCATGACGTCACTGATATCTTTCTCGAGTGTTTCTTATTTTATTCACATTATCACTGCTGGAAGAAACTGTCTCTCTATTTTTGTAAAATCCTCACACCCTAGTTTAACAGCCTTATTATTGGCTGAAATTTTCACGATGGGCCTGATATGACTTAGAATTAAATTTTGTTACATAAACACACTCATATTTCTTTCTCCTATAAAGTTAATTTTGTTCTGATTGTAATGTTTTCAATCACTGAGCTGCCTTAACATTATACGCTTCTGCCTAATATTGTGTAGGCCCCTCTCATTTACTCCAAAAATATCTCAATTTATGGGATCTTTGTAACAGAGATACACTGGATTTGAGTCATTTAGAGTTAAAAAAACTTAATTTTCGCTAACAAATGTATTTCCTCATTGGTTGTTCCTTTACATTGTGATACACACGCTTCTGTCGACACACTTTTGTAGTGTATCAATTTTCAGTCAATCTCCCACTGTCATCTTCGTTTCCATGGCAGTGCAGAACTGTTGTTGTTTGCTCAGTATCACGAAGCAAAGCGACGCACCCTCCAAGGACGGCGTGAGCCACAGTCAGGCTTTGTTTCGGCTTGAGAGCAGAGATACGTCGATAAAGAAAGAACACAGTGTCGGCTACTCAGTGTGTGGGTGTATATAGGTGTGATGTGATGGAGGAAATGAAATCATCTGGTTTTATCTAATTTCCTTAAGCAGAAGCATCTCCAGACCCTCCCTTTATCTGTTTTTACATCCAGTTTTGGAAGTCTGAGTCAGAGAGGTAGCTTTGTGGGCAGAGTCCAGACAATGGACACAGGATATCTCACTCTAAACCCGTAGCTTGTCTGAAAAATGCAAATACAGCACATGCTAATCTGTGTGTGTGTGTGTTTGTGTATGTGTGTGTGGTGTTGGTGGTGGTGTCCGTGTATATGTGTGTGTTCATTATTAAACAAAACATTCTTCCTGCAAAGGTCTGTGAACTACAAGCCTTCGAGTATTCCAGCACAAACTTCTGAGGCTAAAACGAAGCTTTTCTGTGAGACTCGGCTTCCCGTGAAATATCAAAGTGTTGGTAAGAACTGATATGCTGTATGTTATGATTTCAGTTCAGTGTCAAAATGATTGAAATATTGTGGTGTTTAAATATATAAAGAAATTGTTTATCACCAACATTCACCTGGATCCCTGGAGAGTGTCTCTGGATCACTAGCTTTACCAGTGGTTGAGTAGTCATCCAGTACTCAGTGTTATATCAGTATTAGGTATTCCAGTTGTAAGCTGGTTTTCTCTAGGAGACAAATAAAAGACTTTGCTGAAAATGACCACAGAAACCAAACCTGAATCATTTTCTCAAATAAAACTACACTTAAACTAAAACAGTGTTCCGAACCACCTCTTCTCCAGCTGTCCTCTAGAACTACTTAAGGAAAACAAGTCCTACAGAGGCAAAGCTTGATAATATGAGTGGGGCATTCTGGGAAAGTTGCCAAGTTTATGATCTTAGTTCAGCTGGCACCAGTGTCTGCATGTATGTAGCAGCAGTGTTTGACTCCATAATAACTGTATGATTCAGAGGATCCAGTAATTTTCTGAGGAAAAATGCCCATGTGAAAAAATCAACGGACTTTGGACCATTTGACTTCACCACAGTCTGTGATAATGGCCATTTCCAGACACTTCATTCACTTATGCCCAGAAAGTGTAAGGAAATTGTAGTACTTATGACTGTGGGGACTTGCAATTTTGTTGGCCTGGTGCTGAAAAAGTCCTATTTGAAAATATCCATTTATCTGTCAATCCATCCTGTGTGATATGTAGAAGAAAAACATCTTCGTACATTATGTGAAATCAAATAAGAACTTTAGTTCATACTGTTAAAATAAAGTTGCTACATTGGGTTTATTAAGTTCTATTAAAATAGTTCTTTTAATTCTGCATTAGCAAAATTGGCATTCTTTTGTGAACCACATCTTCTATGAATATATATGAACCAAAGAACTCTTTATGGGACCTTTAGATGCAGATTCGAACTTCTTTTAAATAAATATCTTTCTCATACTCAAGATTCTGGATTTTGTTCATGTTTCTGTAGAAAATATTATGAGGGCATTTCTTTCTTCCAAATCTGATACTTAAGTATCTTTTCTGGAGTCAAAACAGAATGACTGCTGTAAGCAGAAAACACAGGTGTGTGAGAGCCTGTGAGCCTAAACTCACAAAGTAAAACCAGACATCTTCAGCTCAAGGTTATAAACACTGGTAACAGCTGTACACTCTTAAAAAAGCCAGAGAGGCCACAGAAGAGCCCATTTTGCTTTCCAGAAAAACATTTTCATAGACTGTCTTCAAAGAACAATGTGTGAGAAACCTTTAAAGACCTCTAGATATTAAGAAAGTGTTTCTTTAGATAAAATGGTTTTCATGCTGTAAAATTCAAGTTGAATGCAACATTCTTTCGGCCCTTCTGAAGTGGTCAGTTCTCCTAACAGCTGAAAGCCTGGGTAGAAACCATGGCATCAGTTTAAAGGAAAAATACGTCAGGTGTTTTGCAAACAGCTTTTTGTGTGCGATGAAGTCACTTGCGGCTTTAACGTGACTAGGCATTACGCCATGAATATTTCATCCACTATATCTGCCACCTCTGGAAATAAGCGAGACTTCTATTAAACACGGCACCTACTGAATCATCAGGACCGCAAATCCCATAGAACGCCTGCAGAAGCAAGAAGCAAGCAACAGATGGGCTTTGTGTTATTCAAATGATGTTTTTCTCGCATGAAAGTCAAACTCCACACCACAATGCTCCCTCTTGCATGCCTTAGGTCCCACAAAAATCCTCTTAGATCTAAGATTCATATCGTCTGTATGTCTGGGTCAGAAAATTATGATTTTTTTTTTTTTTTTGGAAATATTTGACAATGATAGGCAAAAGCTAGTGCTTAATTAAAATCCGAACAGCAACTGCTTTCTGCAAATAAAAATCTTGCTGCCAAACAATGTTTTCCTCGAGCGAAAAAGTCTGGCACGGCGCAACTACCTCTTTAAAATGAAACAATAATAAAACCTAATGGCCATGACTTCATGTAATGACCAATCGAAGAAATTAAATTCCTTTGGACAAACGGGGCTGTTTTATGTGCATAGCTGACCCCCACAGGCTCACGTCTTAATAATCCCAGTGTGCTGTTTAGGTGCCTTAAGTGGATTCCACTCTTGGATAGCCCCATGCAATCCCTTCTCAATCCACTGGATAATGTCAAGAAATGTTTTTACATTGGCATGAGGTGAGGCAAGATTGCTGGCGTCCCTCCATGATGGCTGGAAATGATCTGAATGATTGAGGACCGGGTTAATTTGCAGGAGCCCTGTTTACTGTGGAAGGACATTGTTTGTGGCTAACAGTAATTTTAAAGAAATCCAACAGGGTATATGGGCCCTTAGCGAGGATGTTAGAGCCTATCAGACTATTACACACATGTCTAAAGAGGAAATGTGTCTACAGTAACCCATACCTAGGCCAAAAGGTGCATTTTTCCATTGCTCTATAAAAGCTGCTAATGCAGCTCACAGTAACTGTGTTTATCAGAATCTGTCACTCCCCCAGCAGCCCGGCATCTGTGTAACAACACTGATCTCCACATTTGTGAGGACAGCAAAGGAAAAATTTCATTGCAGACATGTGTCCTGTGCATGTGACAAAAAAAAGCGTATTGAATATTTGAGTCTTTGAATGCACAGGGGTAGAGTATCGGAGATGGAGTAAAAGTGTATCACACAGGTTCTGAGCTATAATAACATAGATAGTCTTTATCACTTTCCTTATTTCTCTATTAGAATCACTGTCCCACTGTAAAGAGGCTGTTTCAATGTTATTTCTTGCTCTTGCCAGCCTCGTCTGCAACTCAAAAATGTTCATTACAGTTTTTGCCCATTGCTTGAACACTATAGACCCATGCTTAGACTAACGTAACACAACTTGAAGCTTTTGTTACC
>JBBKCR010043012.1:0-11111 GCA_037577295.1 Ladigesia roloffi
CTACCAGACTGCTACGGCTAAAGCTAATAATCTGCGTTTGTGTTCTGCTGAGAAAACAAAGTCACCTTCGACTTGGACGCCCTGGGGGTAAGCAAATAAACATCAAATGTTCATTTTTGGGTGAACTATAGCTTTATGTGTGAAAAAAAGTTATTTTATGCTGTCCATAAAAAATAAAACTAACCCCAAATCATCTTGTTTTCAATTTTATATATGCCACACAATAGTAGGCCCATGCCATCATTCTGCATGGTTTTTGAGACTTGTCCCACTGCCTGATTTAAGTGAAACCACACTGTACAGTCTTTCACTGTGGTCATTTTAATATAGCTTTCTTTCTTGCTGATCTGTAAACTTGGAATGGATCAGAAAAGATCGTTGTGAAAGGCTGTAAGCAGAGGGAAAATCTGAACGAAGGAAGACTGGTGCCACCTGCTGGCCAGTAGGAGTATCGTTCAATCAAATAGAGTGTCCAGAGAATTTTTATATTTAACACTTTTAAAACACATACAATGTATCCTACGTCTGTTATATTACATTGACTCTCTTTTCCCCCCATGATGTTTCTTTCTTCAGCCGCAGTTTGGATAGTTTTGAGTCATGCTCAGGTAAAGAAGCGTCATTAAGTGTGCAGTGCTGTTTATCTGACCTCTAGAGCTCTTCATTGTCCAGTACCATTATACTTAATGTTACCATCCTCCAGCAACACTGACGTGTAGAAATCTTCCATTTTCACCCATTGTGTCCAAGTAGTGGCTTAGAACCCTGTTCAGTTCACCTTTATCCATTTCAGTTACTTATTTTAAAAGCAGGGCTTTAAGCAGAGCATTAAGTTGGAAATGGCAGGGTTCTTTGCCTCTTAGATGTTGTGTTCATTCTTATACGTCCATACATGTTCCCTTTTCTTTCAGTTACTTCTTTTCATTTGTCTTCAGCCATTCTTCCTCCACTTTTGCTGCATCACTGAGTGTTATAACGGTGAGACACTGTGGCCTAGTGTAGTGATGCTATTCAACGTATTGAGATTTGTCTTCTTTTGTGTCTTCAACAGCTGATCCCTGAGGTGCGCCTCTGCACCCCTGAGACATTTAACTAAATTAAATTATATTGGAGCCAACTATGTATACACATGTCATTGTTTAGGTTTGCGATGTCCAGTTACATTTTTTTTTTTTAATTCTGTGTAATTTTGATCTTAGAAGGAGAGGTTATTTTTTTTAGGTTGTTGAGGGCACAAAGACTCTTTAGCCTTGGTGGTCACCAGTACATTAATTATCTGTGTAATTTCTTCCCATATCCTTCCTTATTGTAGATCTGAGATCCAGGACCAGATTTACTCAACACCTCATATTAAGCTGCAGATGAGGATCATACAAAAAAATTAATAAACATCACAGCGTGAAAAATAGAAATGGACAGAGTTTTATCTATACTGAGGTTTTAAGTAAATCTGGTGTAGTTCATTATACATTATTGTTGCAGTAGCAGTCTAAGACTTTCAGTTCTCTGGCAATAAGTTACTGCTGTGTTTGCTGCTCATTCTCTTATGTAAAGGGCGTCTGCTGTGTCTGAGTGTGTTTAATTGATCGTTCCCTGTGTGTGTTTGTGGCCCACAGACTGGCTGAGTGTCGCGCTAACCCCCAGGTCCTGGACACTGGGCTAAACCCTCAGGACTACAGTGTTGAAGAGTGCCTGTCGCCTTGCAACTGGGACAAAGTGGACGCCGAGACGGCTGATGCCGACGACACGTTTGGCTCCTGAATGCAAGATGGGTTAGGAAACGAATGGGAACAGACAGGAGAATTGAAGAAAAGGGAAAGAGGGCGGTCCTCTCGCTGGTGCTTGGATATGGACGCGGGTGAAAAAGCTGAAGAGATGCTGCACAGTCTTAACATCAAACTTCACCCAGTACACAGACCAAAGCAATATGGAATAAATGGTTCTTGTATTTTTTGTTCTCCAAGTGGTACACTGTATGTCCAATATATCCAGACACCCCTTTTAATTAGAGTATTCAGCTAATTTAATATTCTCTCATCGCAAATGCGTGCCCACAGCCTCCGTAATCACCCTAATAAAAGCACTGCCTATTAAGAAGGATGTTCACATGTGCGCCGACGGTCAACATGCTTAATACTACGTGTCAGCAAGAACAGTATACAGCCCCCAGCACGAGGCTGTGGAGCAGCAGAACCATAACTCTAGGATTGGCCTTTGCGATCTGGACCTAATTCTGCATCAGTATGTGACTTCATTAATGGCCTCATGTCTAAATGTCATTAGGTCCTTACACCCATGTTCCAGCATCTACTGTAAACTTCTCTGAGGAGTCGGGGCGTTCTTGCCGCAAACACCCCTGTTTAGTGCCCTCGACTGTAGAAAAAGTGTTGGATTATCAGGTGTCTACAGACTTTTGGACATATAGTGTATTGTGAATTTGTTTTCATTTTAGCATTTTCTGTTACAGATTGTTGGTCGTCCTTTTGTTTTTCTATTTGTGTTAAATATATTAATATATGAACTACATGTGAACTGTATTGAGTTTAAATTGCATTTTTTGAGTTTAAATATGGATTTTCTTTGAGTGGTCAAGGTTGACTTTGCAATTTTGTCTATGCAGTATAACACTGTAATATTCTCTCTTACAGAAGTTATCACGAACCTGATCAGTGTGCTGATGACCTCGATGGTTGACGAGTACATGGCCTAGCTTTGATTTTATATAGGCTATTATATTGTTGAAGGTTTTGCACCTGTTTTGATGTAGCCTGCTTTTGAAATGCTGAAAGGAGGGACTGCAGTGCAAAAAGCGAATGAACAGAAGTGAATATTGATTTAATGAGGGTGATTTTCAGTGCTTTTCAGCTTGGCCGTTTTTATACCAACGAGTTCGCCAAGATTTTTTAGCCAAGCGACGGCATTCTAACATGACCAAAAAGATGTGTGGCTTTGTGGTGAGAGTTTATTGAAGACAGTCTTATTTTTTCTAGTAAAAATGTATTTTTGCACTCCCTTCCAAGACTTTTCAAAGCACATTATTTAATTTCAGGGAAATAATTTCTGATAACTAATTATTAGTTGTTTTCTGTAATCACTACTGCTATTCAAACTTTCTTTTATGACAAGGATGTCCCAGAATGAATGGTAATGTCATTTTTATTTCATCACAAGGGATATGGGATACATGCCTATAACTCTGTAACCTTCACATAACTTTGCATTGGTTTAAAATGATTGTTCATTTTAAAGAAACCACGAATGACTAATGTTTTATCTGCTCTGTTACACGATCGTTGCCCAAGATTTAATGTTTGTCCAGAGGTTTTTGCAAGATGGTTTAACCCAAGCTTGCCTCTCAGTGTTACACTTTGTATTATTGTGGTACATCTTTTACATTCATTTCAGTGCTTTTGAGTGTGTTTTTTTTTTTACTGCATCATGTAATTTCCTTTTGAATTAAATAAGATAACATCAATGAGTGAGTTGAAGACATGGGGCTTTAAACCAACTAATCAATCCCATGGGGAGTCCTTCTTAAAGGATGTTTCCAAAGATTTCTTGGAATCTCTGCATAATTAAATCATGAAGCTGTAAACAGAGTGGTTTGATGTGAAATCATGCTTCTCTACAGAAACTTTAGAAAATCTAAAGTCCAAAATGTTAAAAGCCTCCTTTTTGGGGCAGCTGGTGGGGTAGTAGTTAGGGAGTTGCCCCTGTAATCCTAAGATCAGATGGGTTGAATTTGAAAGGACTGCTAGGTTTGAAAAGACTGCTAATGGCACCAACCTCAGCAGGTAGACTAGTGGTGTTTGTCCTGCGTTCATGAAGTCGTGGGTTCGAATCCCAAGGCCGCTAAGCACCTCTGAGTTACCCTTGAGCAAGGTACTGTCCCTGCACAATGCTCCTGGCTGCCCGCTGCTTCACTTGGTGAATTCATTAAATGCAGAGGAAGAATTCCATGCTGTTTACACTGTGTGGTGTGTTCATGTTAATGAGGTAGTTCTCTGTTCACATTAGTGCAGTAGATGTTTGTGGTCTTGCTCTCTACTCAGTTTGGTCTCGGTCTTGTCTTGTTCTCGAATCTATTTGGTCTCGATCTTGTCTTGGTCTCGATGGGACGAAAAAAGAGAGAATCCCGCACGCGTATTTTCTTCATACCGTAGCGTCACTAGGAAGGAATGATACGGGTCTGCCGTAAACTACTGTTTATTATTACAGAACAGGTTACTGGTGGCCGTAAACACCCAGAAGTAAAACAGAAAAATAACATAGCCTGACTAACATAGCCCGATTAGATGGGATGTACTCTCGCTTCTCTCACACTCTCTCTCTCCATCAACCTCAGCCACTCAGCCACACACACACACACACACACACACACACATGGTCACACGCAGACCCCGCCCCTAAACTTCTCATCCCATCTCTACATATTAAAGTATAAACTAACAGAACACCTAACACTAAACTTTACTGCAGGGTCGCTACTGTACAAATTCGCCAAAATCACCATGATATCAGCAGAGGAGAAAAATGTTCCATTTCTTGTCAGACAGCAGAGAGATGAGTGAACCCAAGGGCGTCAAAATTATGAAATGTAAAGGCAACATGTCCCCCTCTGATCCAGTGGTGATGGCACCCAAGAGTAACCCTGCAACTGATCTAACGTTGAATAGAACTGTTTTTAACCATAGCTCATAGTCATAATCTACATTTACATTGCTAACTACATAATTCCAGTTATTTTGGTGAGAGTAACTTAAAAGTAATGCAATAGTTAATACAGTAATATTCTAATGTAATTAATTACTTAGAAATGGCAGTAACAAAAAATAAATTCTGCATTACAGTCAGGGCCGTAGCCCTTTTTTAACACATTGAGACGGCTTGTGCGGGGCAGTGCTCATTATATAGATCGACTATACTGAAAACGAAGGCTGTGAAACATGATCAGTGTTGTCCTTTTGGTAGTCACACCATTTAGAATTTTTTTAGCAAGTCGTTTCGAAGTTATTGCCGTTTATCGCCGATTGTGTCACGAATATCGAAAACAAAACCAATTTTATCCCGCTCTTTTTTCTTTGTGCAAAGTCATTATTTCTGATGTTGCTTAGCTGACCGTCTAACGGATAAAGTCCTATCCATCTACTTAGCAAGAAAACTCGAACTAGCCTGTTTAAGTCGAAGAATGTGAATTTAATTGGGAGAAAATACAGACGACATATGGATTCGGACACGGACCGGGTTCTGTGTTTGGCATTGATCATCACTGATGGATTTCAGCTTTGACTAATTTGAAATTTCTGGAAAATAACAAGGACATGACCTTCTTGGTGTCCTCAGTGGTAGATACGGCACTGATTACAGTTAATTAACTTTCCCAACACTGGTATTCATCATGTGCATCAATAAAAGTGCAACCAGTCAGATGTCCGCGAATTCGGCAGTAATTAACTTTGGTTCATAAAACACAAAGAGTACATTTGCAAAAGTTTAGTCAAACCACCTTGACAAAATAATTGAAAAAATAAAATGAATTTGATTTGACTAACTGACACTTTACAGTAGTGCCTATTTTCTCTACAATCGGTCAAAAAAACATGATGGCGATTCTAGCCCTAGTCTGTTTTTGGTCTTGGTCTCGGTCTTGGTCTTGATCTTGATATCCTCTGGTCTCGGCAGTGTTTTGGTCTCGGTTTAAGTGGTCTTGACTACAGCACCAGTTCATGTATAACAAAATGGTCACTCCACTTAAGCAAAGTACCGTCCCCATACTCTGCTTCCCAGGTGCACCATTGTTGGCTGCCCCATACTTCATTTAGTGCATGGGTTAAATGTAGGGACAGAATTTCACACTGTGTGGTGGGTTCAATTGCGACTATTAAAATGACCTCACACAAACGTATGATTAGATATAATTATGAATACCACTGTTTACTGGAATTTGTGGTATTATAAAATACATATCATAAAGGCATTAAAGGGTGGAGAAATATGTTGTAAGACACAAGTACCAAATGAAAACTAAAACTATTTCATAATTACCACTATTTTACTATTAACATCAACTAACATCACCTAAGAAATCAACTTCGCATAAATTTACTTTTTAATTTGAAACCACTCAAGCTTTTTTTTTGTACATTTTGCCTTACATTACAGAGGTAAAAATCCCCTTTATAAAGACTTAAACCTCAGAGTATACTATATGAACAAAATATTGGAACGCTTGACTTTTACACCATTAGCATGCACTCAAATTGATTCAAATATATTGACTTTAATATGGGGGGGAAAATTCTAATCTTTCATTGGGCCCAAGATTTCTGGCAGCACCCCTGCTCCCCCTATAACTTCAAATTCATCTTGGAAGATTTTTTGTGCCCATTCATTCTGTAGAGCATTCATGAGGTCCTGCACTGATAAAGCCTGCCTCATGATCTCCTTTCCAGTTCATCCCAAAGGTGTTGGATGTGGCTGAGGTCAGGGATCTGTGTGGGCCAGTCAAATTCTTCCTCACTGAACACATTCAACCGTGTCTTTATGGATTTGGTTTGTGTTCTGGGGCACATTCCTGCTGGAATAGAAAATGTTCTTCTCCAAATTGTGTCCACAAATTTAAGATTAAGATTGCCCTGCACTGGAAGTCAGGGACCTTGTCCAAATGCTGAAAACCAATGTGTCCCAATGCCTTTGTCAATATTGTGCCACCCGGTGACTAGTTTCTAGACCAGAGTTTCTCAACGGGGCGGTACTGCCTCCCTGAGGGCGTTTGAAATCCATCAGGGGGACGTTCAGACGCAAATGGAGGGCGTCAACATTATTATTTAGAATTTTTAAGCATATACAATGAACAGACTGTTAATTTGAACACGAAATAAGATGTAATAAAATATACATAGAATAGTCAAACCAGCGTCTGGTGCTCTGACCGTTGAGTACTTTCCTTTCGCGGGTTAAAATCTCACATCCAATCAAAATGTACACAAGAACAGTTACGTATTGATGTTCTGCATGTGACGTCAGGGCTATAAGGACATCCATGCTGGACGGCAGAAGCGAGTTTTAGTGCGATTGTTTTAGTAGCTAAAAACAGATAACAGGGATACACAGGCATATTAAATTAGTTATTTCGTGCTGTTCGGTGGGCTGTTTCTGTTGTAACACATTTTGTCATGCGTGTAATATTCGTTATGTATGACAAAGTCACAGAACGGCGACAAGACGACATCATTAATAAAATAGACTGTAGTTACAAATATCATGTAAAATAGTGTGTGTATTCACTATCACTAGTTAGCAGACATGTAGTATTTCAGAATTTAAGACCAAAATTACGTCATTTTCCTGTTCAAAGTTTCAGTAAATAGCAGTGGAATTGAGCCTGGTGTCATTGGTTCTGAGGCAGTCAAAGGACATTACGAGCGGCATAACTCCGCGGAACGAGCACCAATCCTCGTTAAATTTCATAGTTAGAGAGGGCTAGGTGAGACCTTTCCAAAGACCCATCGTTTGTAATATCACCAGAATTTTAGCCAAAAGCCGTTGTGTCCCATTACTTTTGACCACCACGGGCCTTCCGAGCAGCACCCAGACACTTTCAATGGCACTTCAAACTTCAAAATGCCCAAAATGATTCTAATTTCTAGGGAGTCTCTAACTGTAACCCCGTTCAAGACACACACTTTAGGAATTTTATGTCAAAATCCAATATTTAATTAATACTGTCAGGACCTTAAAAGGATAATACATGAAATCAACAAAATTGCATTTATAAAGATTTGAATATTATTTAATATTAAAACAGCTACATTCAAATGTGATATCTCTGGTATTGATGTTCTTCAGACACCTGATTGTGATCACGTGACCGCGCCATACTGGACGGCGGAAGTGAGGGTTTAAAGCGATAGTTCACGCAAAAATGAAAAATTGATGTTTATTTGCTTACCCCCAGGGCATCCAAGTCGATGGTGACTTTGTTTCCTCAGCAGAACACAAACGCAGATTTTTAGCTTTAGCCGTAGCAGTCTGGTAGTCATTTAATGGAAGTGGATGGACATCAAACCTTTCCAAGTAAAACAACCATGCACAGACAAGTCCAGATTACACCCCATGGCTCGTGACGACACACTGATGTTTTAAGACATAAAACAATCAGTTTTTGTGAGAAACTGAACAAACAGTCGTCTTTCAGAGGTAAAAAATTATATAAATACTGTTCAGTTTCTCACAAATAACGATCGTTTCATATCATTAAGGCTAAAACAAAGTTATTAATGTGGATGATTGAAACGTCTCATATATTTATACACACACACACACACACACACACACGCGTTTTGAATGCATAGTTATAGTTATATTTACATTTGCTAAGACCTACAATATCCCTTACTTCAACCACCAATTAAATTTTAAGGAAGTATTCTAAACAAGCATTATATTAAAAGACATCATTGTCAGTATTAAGGCACAATGTAATTTCAACAAATTATCTTTTAGATTTCAAAGGAATATAAATGGAATTTGTCCCAATTTTTTAATAACATTTTTACATTTTATTTTGCTGATTCATTTTCTTCAAATATCCACAGAGGCATGCATTGTATTTGTTGATTTGATTTACTGGTAATTAACATAAAAAACACACACAGGTAACAGGAGGTAACAGGGTCAACAACAAAATATTACACTGAAGAAATTCTGAATACCCCCCACCCACCCCTTCAACAAACACAGGTAGATGCATGTCCACATTAAATATTCAATGTAATTTATTGTACACCCAAAATCAAGAATATTCTCTCACCTATGCAACAGACCAGCAACCAAACTCCTTTCCAAGGACATCCCACACCATCTTCTCCAGCTGAACTGACCACATATTCAAAGTTTGTGGCTCTTTCATGAGACACACAACCTTGTCATCCCTGTACCAGGTAATGTCCTCTCATGGACTTGGCCAGTAGAACTTGTTGGTCTCATTCTTGTGCATGTATTTCACTTTAACATCATCTTCAACCTCCAGGATGATTCCTGGGTATGATTCACCATAGTAGTTGACAATGCACCACTGACCAATGTTATCTTTGGTGATGTTTTCTGGCCGTGATGGTCCCTCAGTGCAATGTGGGCTTGCCTCTTGTCCCAGGCTTACCTTCTTCAGGCCATAGCATGCACAGTACACCAGTACACCTTTGTTTTCCTGGCAAAGGCAAGTTATGTCCCTATATGTAATTGTTCTTGGAGAGAAACTGAGGACTTATCATTGTTCCTTTGACAGGCACAAGTGTTGGTGCATCAATCATTTCTTGTACTTTCCTCTCAACATCTTCTCCCACTAAAATAGTTGCACTAAAGTGCCCATGTTTCTCAACTCCATGGCGGACAATTGTGTCAGCTGATCTTTTAAGGGTAGCTCCAACACCATCTGGAGCCCCCTTTCCATTGCTGGCCTCAAAGAGTTTCCAGTTGATGTCTTTGAAAACCTTTTTGGAATGGCCATTTTGAGAGCAGGTAAAAGTAGCTTGAATATTGCTGAAGACACTGAGGTGATTGATAATAGCGTTTCTTTCCCTCACCATTTCTAACACAGGGTCAAGGTGGGCCCATATAGCAAGGGGATCATGCCACCCGCATCTACCATCTCCTCAACTGTGAGTTCTCATGTGTCCTGCACTGACGATCAGCCTCTATGGGCACCACAACCCAAAATGGTCCTATGGTGCTGAAAAAAAAGACCTGATGCTCAGTTTCTGAAAGAAACTTCTGCAGATTCTTGTGTGTCCACCTGTTTCTCCATTTTAACATGTTTATTAGATATATGTTCAAAATTACACAAAATATATTAGTTTAAACTATAAATAAGCATGACAGGATGGACATGTTAAGCTTTGCCGCTTCAGTAAACCTTGCCAAAACATTAAAAAAAAAAAATTAAATAAAGAGTGGTACTTACTTGTCTTCTTCTTGAAAGTTTTCCCAACAAAAATTTGTTACATCCAGAGAGTTATGTGGATAAAAGGTTAATCAGGTGATGTGTTCTATGGAATTATTTTTAGAGTAACAGAGGAGACAGTTAAAGATTTTAAGCATTAAAATAAAATAACATTTTATGATGAATATTATGAAAAAGGCAATACAGAAAGTATGTAAAACCTTGAATTTATTTTATTTTTCTTACTTATATTTGTAACTGAAGTCAAGCAAACATGTCTGGGGACAGTATTTTAGCGAGTAATAATCTTTTTAATTAATTTATCCTGTATGCATATCATTGTGTCTTATGGTAGTGGGGGGTTGCAATAGTCAAAATAAGTATTAGCCCAGATTTACACAAAATATACCATATTATGTCAGTGGGACTCAAATGGCAAAGAAGAGTAGGCATAATTTATGAAGAGCTCTTTTCCAAAACGGCATAAATCCATTAGGATTGTTTTCAGGAAAATTACATTTTTTACCTACAAAAAAAAAGTTTCTTTTTCCAAAACGCTATAAATCCATCCATTTATTTTATTTATTTTAGCACGGTACCATCTCCACACGCCGCTCCCCGGTACCCGGTACGTCTCCACGTGCCGCTCCCCGGTACAGGGAAAGTGAAGAGGATGGAATCTGAATAATTCATCTCTCTCTCTCTTTTTCTTTCTCTCTCTATCACACACACACATACGCAAACTCACACTCTCTCCCCCTCTCACACACACAAATGGACTCTCTCTCTCTCATACCGGCCGCAGTAGGATTCACTGTGTCGTCAATGCCATCAAAAGGGTTTATAGCACACATTTTGAAGTGGACACTACACAAAATCGCAACAAAACTTTCGCCCCACAGCTGCCAAGATCGATTAAGTCGCACGTTCACCGAATTCTGATTGGTCGAGAGGAGATACCACGTTTTGACAAAAATAGGGACGTGCTTATTTCGTTTTGGAAAGAAACGGCATATTGCAGTACATCTTAAACAAGGAAATATAGCAATTTTGCATGAAATGTTGATGGAGCAGTGAATAGGTTCTGGGCACAGCAAAATGGCATGACAAAGTCTTTTTTTTATTAGGCGTTTACCGCGTTTTGGAAAAGAGCTCTTCGTATATATATATA
>JBBKCR010043022.1:0-11111 GCA_037577295.1 Ladigesia roloffi
TGTGTGTGTGTGTGTGTGTGTGTGTGTGTGTGTGTGTGTGTGTGTGTGTGTGTGTGTGTGTGTGTGTGTGTTAAATTCAGGTCTGTGCAGCAACATATTTGCTAAACCCCTCTATGCAGGGTTTGGGGTTTATAATAAATCCTCAGTAGTGTAGATAGAATAAAAATATCCTCAGTGTAGTGCTGGGCGATAAAACAAACTTTATTTATTATCGATAAAAAATGAGGACGATCACGATTATATGCGCAGGCCATAAAACTCAATCAAACTAGTTTGCTCAGTTTTAGAGCATGCACTGATACAGACAACACAGCACGTTAAGTTTGCAGGAGGAGTCTGTAATCAGCGTGTCCCGGGCGATAACAGTATCTATGAGCCTAAAAAATCAAAAAGACTTTGGGGTATTGCAGGTGCAGTGACTTACTTCTCTGCAAATGGAATGATGCCAGTTAGTCTTGTTGAAACCTCTTAAAGTAGTCGACCCGAATTTCACACCAACAGTCGACTGAAACTCGCAAATGATCTGCAAATGCCTTGTGTGGGCAGTGAAACCAGTCCTCTGGAATAGTGGAAAGCCCACATAACTGCATTTCCTAAAGTGAGCCCTCTAGCTAAGCGGTATCTTGGTATTCCTGCCACCAGTTCGCTTAAAGAAAGGGTTTTAAATACAGGGGGCAGCACTGTTCCAGGTACTTTCTGCAGTCAGTTTTGTCCTGCTTTATTTTGTGTTTAGCCTTTGACATTTGTAATATTGTACTTTTTTTTTTATTATATTTTTTTGGATTATTTTATTATTACAGGAACTATACGTTTGATAATTATCGATATCTGTCAATACAGGAAAAAATATCCTGATAATTTTTTTGCCATATCACCCAGCTCTACTTCAGTGTGTTACAAATCGTGTTTGTATTAATTACAGGTATTTAAATATTGTTTTGTAACATATTTTATTATTTTATAAACAATATAAAACAATTAGTTTGAATATGCTTTGAATTTAATTTTTTTTTCTTACTAAGACAAATGCATCACATCTTATTTTCCATGATTATGTTATGGTTAAACGCCCGATGTGACATATATGTATACACAATGTTGTCGTAACTTTTATATCACTTTCTTCAGGAAAGGTTGTCAGAACACATAATGTAATATCTGACATCTTATTTATGTCTCTGAATTGTTAGATTAGTTGAAACACACCTTTAGATACCAAAAATATGATGTTTAAAATTAGATTATTTGGTCAGATGTGTTTACCCTGGAGGCAGCCATCTTGAAAATGATGTCATGGATTCCCAAATTCACAGAATGTCATGTGACTGAACCAGGAAGATACGGACATGTCACTTTGGGGCCTTATGAAGTAAAATCAAGAATAAAGTTGTGTGAGAAAGTTTCCAGGACACTGAAAGTCAAGTTCTTATGAGTTCTTATGGCTTAAAGGAGAGAGTCTGGCATAGCAACCTTTCCAGAAAAGTGGATCTACTAAATGGTCAGTGAGTTCATTGTACTTTGTATGTTCCTATAGCTAGGCAAATATATTTAATTATGATGCTTTGTAAATAACCAAACAAAATGTTCACATTTGTGCACACAATCATATGCTTGCAGGTTTCTTATCTTACAATCATGGGGCCTAAAGCATTAACTGCTATGAGCAGTGTGTGTGGAATGTGAATGACTATAACAAGGGCTCTAGCGTGTATGTGGTCAGGCTTCTGATGAAGAGATACCCATTTAAAGACTTCTCTGCAGCTGCACAATATATAATTTGTTAACAGAAATGTTATAATATTGTCCTGTGTAGTTCTAAGCAAATTAGCCCTCAGACTAGCATTTTTTCTGTACACTGTAAGCATCTTCAAGACATGTGCTGCAACTGCTTGCTCTTTGCATACACCATGCAGCCCAAATGCAGGCTTTTATTTATCCTCATAATTGTCTATGTGTAATCGTCTGTGTGTGAGTGTCCAATTCAAGTCCTGAAGATGGAGATTCGCATGCTCAAATGCATCTGCAATATCTCATGACTCATAATCTACCGAATAAGGAAATCACCAAACTGTTCAGGACTTTAAACCAGACACTTCTGCCCAATAACAGTTTTCATGAACATTCAGTGACCTACCTGCTGAAGATCTCAGAGATGCTTTTGTTCTTCTGTTTCAGAGCTGGATCTGAAGAAGCCACACTCAGGACCCCGGGGATGTTATCTGGGGCACTCTGGCGTCGGCTGATTTCATATGTGTTTCTACAGTTCAGGCTCACATCCATAAATTTGTCATGTGCTTGTCCATCTGGTCCAGGACAGGACTCCCCACCCTGAAGACCCAATGGCACAGGTTCACTGAGAAAATCACTCTGGGAGAAAGTCCGCAAAGGGTGCAGCCTGGATTCAAAGTCTGCTTTAGAAAAGCCACTTTCAGAGGTAATTCCTGGTTCTTGACCTCCACCATCTTCTTCCCTTTGAACTAAGATAGATAGAGTTCTACTGGAAGCGCACCCTGAAACAGCACTGCAAGACTCATCCCTGCCTTGGTGTGAAACTGCTACCATATCTTGGGTCGTGTAACATGTCTGAGGTTTTGAGGCACACAAGTCAAATGGTGATGGTGATGGTGATTCATAAATGCTCACCAAAGCACCATCTGACAATAATTCACCATTAGTAAATATTCTGCTTTCTTCACCTGAAGTGCAAAATTCATTAGGGTTAGACCTATCACAGACATCACATCTGGATGCTGCATGAGTGACATCCTCCACATTACCGTTTGGAAGCTTTGCTCCTGTTGGACCTAGACAGTCCTGCGAATGCTGCAGTTTATCTCTTGACTCTGCAAAAGCCTCAATATGTTGCACTTCTGTTCTGAGAGCCAGGCTTTGACTGCTCTCCTCCCTCTTCTTGCAGTCTTCATCTTTCTTGCCTTGTCGATCTGCGGCCTGAAGGTCCATTTCCACTGGTTTTCCTGGACCATCTGTAGCACAGGGTGGTATTCCTTCCTCAGGACCCCTGCCTGCAGCTGCAGACTCTACCATCAGCACTCCTGCTTATTTAGGTGGTCCATTGAGGGTAACCTGACTGTAACAGACCAATTTTACAGCAAGACCGGGTAAGTGACCTGTAAAGAAATCATTCATTTCAAAAAGCTGAAGAAGACAACACTGAGATATCAATGAATTCCTTCCTTCTTGATCACTGAGTATCACTTCTCTGTATATGGTGTTTACAGATCCAAATAATCAGCTAACTGACAGGCCTCGTGTTGACTGCCACTGTCAGTAGTAATCAGTAGTAAATCACGTTTGCTTTAAAAGACTATTACAACACATACCCAGTGGCTCGCCGATGTGAACAGTGACAGTGAGCCCCCAGACTCCACTTTTTCACAGCATATGAACAGGTGACTCCTTGACCCAGTACTCTGGACAGTGCCAGCCTCTACAACTCCATCTTCCAGTCCTCTCAGGTCATTCCGAATTTGCTTCCACAACAAAATCTTCATTTGTACCTAATTTTCCTAAACATATCTAATTAATTCCACGGTCAAAGTGTTAGGGGGAAACCGAATAGCCTTCATTGCCATGTCAGGAGGTTTAAATCCCGGTATCTGAGCAGCTCCTTCCACTCTGCCTCTCACCCGCGGCCATCTTACAAATGCCAATGACGTCTACCGGGCTCGCGACGGAGAGACGGCACTCGGGTGCGACACGCTGGAGATCCCCCTGTACTGCAACTAGACCTAGGCTTCATTATTAAAAATGTCTATTTAATAAAAGAAAGCTAAAAATAACCCATGGTGAAGTACAATAGTTAATAAATATACTGAACATTTAAACAGGATACTGGAAAATCCATCGACGAAGTACGGCTACCTTGTAGAGATATTCATTGTCCGCTTTATCAGCTCAACGTATCTTTCACGCTACATGGACAAAAGTATTGGGACGCATAACCATTACACTAACAGTGGCTTTAATTACACTGCATTCAGTTACATACTTTGATAGAAATATAAATAACAGTTGTTTCGATATTTTGTTTATTTCAGTTTGCTTCAGTATATATACTGTTGGGAATGTTTGACAGTCAGAAATTGCAGTGCTGGCAATTTTTCCCAAAATCTTTGCGTTAAACGTCGAGTAAAGGGGGGGGGCGGATGTTTAGTGCTGCCTTGCATCCCGAGCATCGTCGTCGTCATCATCAACATCATCATCAACTATCATGCGCAGTTTTCTTCTTAGGTGCAAAATCTTTCCTTGTCTGCAATATCTTATGTGCAATGTCTTAAAAATGTGAAATATCAGTCTTTAGAGTTATCTGGGAGGTATTCACAACACATTTCTTTTACTTCACAATTCTACACACAATACCATTTAATTACAAAGTGAAAAAGTAAGTTTGAAACTTTTTAACATTTATTAAAAATAAAATCATCAACCAAAAACACAAGTATACACATATTTTGCTTAATACATTGCCAAAGCAAATTTGGCAGCAATAACAGCATCTTTTTTAGTATAATGCTACTTGGCCTGTTTTTGTGACGTTTCCTTCATTCTTTTTGCAGCACACTCCAAGCTTCATCAGGGTTGGATGGGGAGCATTGATGCACAGCCATTTTCATCTCTCTGCAGAGATGTTCGATCGGATTCAAATCTGGGCTCTGGCTGGGCCACTGAGGACCATTCAAAGATGTAACATAGGATATTGTGGAAAAAGTGGAGCATTTGTCAATATTTTCCGGATGCACTGAATATCAAAATTAATTATACACTACTGATTGTTTTTATTGCGTTTATTGAGAATTTATATTTGATATTGTTCTTGTCTCATAGTAGTTTCCAGTAGATTTCTGATTCAGATGTCAAAGCTAACTTTTTGTCTGTGAATACTTCATAAGAGTTTTGCCATCCTGCAGCCACTCATCAAGGGTTAGTTCACATTTAGTTCACATCTAATTTAAGCCTTGATTTTTCACCTACCAAAAAGCCCCAGATCACAAGGAAAACTGCTCTAAATGTGTGAAATATTCAGACACCTTCTGGCATGTCCTCCAGATCTGTTTGTGAGCACCAAATTCTGTAGTGTGAAAAATGTTGGGAATGATACAGGGTGAAGGGAAACCCATTGGAGTTTCTATTTTTCATACACTGGCCCCAGTACTGACTAGTTAATTTGATATTCAACAGTGATTTAACATTCAAAATACAATGATACTTCCAAATGATCACTTGTACTTTTGAAAATATTATAAATGTTATAAAAATGGATATGAATCTATTATGCTCCTAAACCATGTGACTTTTATAGTATTTATATTTTAAAAAGTACAAATGACAATTTTGGAAATCAAGCTATATAGAAAAGATAATTTAGAAAAATCAAGCCCTGTGACATATGTAGGAGCATTATGAGCATAATAGATTTGTATTTTAAATGTTAAATATCAAATTAACTTGTCAATGGTCAACTATACATTACAAACGGCACTGAATAGGTCTGAACACAAAAGCCTAACGTTTCCTAAATAACATCTAATTTATTCTCCCACACTCTAAAGAGCTGTGTTGGCCAATTATCAGTGGGGCTAAAAAGTAAAAAAGGTTTTCATATGCTAGAGAGCATCATGTTCAGACTCTGGAGCAACAGAAGGTCATGTGGTCTGATGAATCCAGATTTACCCTATTCCAGAGTGATGGGTGAATCATGATAAGAGGAGAGGAGGAAGAAGGGATGCACACATCACGCCCAGTGCCTACCGTACAAGCTTGTGTGTGCAGGGGTCTGATCTGTGTTTGTTGCATTTGGTCCTATCTTGGTTCATCAATGTTATATCACAAAATAAAGGTGTGACAAGATCATGTTTTTTGCACCACTTAAATATTTTTACCGCTTAATATACTGAAACCATACTCCCCTATTTCCCTCTACTAAACATTTCTCTAGTTTGGTAGTTGTGCTTTTGCCATAGGCTAAAAAATTGGCACCTGTTGGTAAATGGTAAACATTGTTCAAATGTAATCATTTTGGTTATCACATGGTGTTAACGGCGTGCATTTATCCCTATAAAGAAAAACACTGTTTTCCCAGGAATGGAGCTGACAACAGAATAACACAATTCAGTTGTCTGTTTTTCCTATTGGGGTTTCTGATTGGGGTTCAGACCCAGATTAATATCAACCATCTGTGTGCATGTTATCTTGTTTCCTCAAGCGTGCTTTATAAATTAATTATTAATTTTTTTACTGCTAACCACCAACTTTGTTTGTTTTTTCTGTTTATCTATGCTTTCATTGTTTTATTTGTTTTAAGTGTATTTAGGTTATTTAACTCACTTTCACCCACGACATGTAACCACTGATGGTCCCAAAAATCTTTTTTTTTAATTTTAGTTTTGCTCCTCTTCCCCAGTGACGGTGGTTATGGAGTCCACCGTCTTTTTGGTTCTTGTTTTCTGTTTGTTTGGATTTTGGTTTAGTATTAGTAAAAGGGACTTCTATTTTGATATCTGTTTGGTTTGAGTTTGTCACGTGTTTTCATTGTCTGCACCTGTGCCTTGTTTGAGTCTAGTTTGGTTTTGTATTTAAGTGCTGGTTTGTTTCTGTTCTGATATCTGTGCATCGCCTCAGTTACCCTTACCTGTATCAGTTTCCGTTACTTCTGTTTGTGTCCTGTTTCCGTGTTGGAAGTTCCTGTCGGCCCGCGTGCCAGGTTTGGTTTTTGTATTTGTCTTTGTGTTAACTTCAATAAATCCCTGAAATGGAGCCCTGTTCGTCCCGTCCCCTCAATAGAGGTAGCTCACGAGTGGAAGCCTTTGCGACCACACGTGACAGACCCACTGAGGTGGCCCAAAGCAAAAACAGGTCTCAAACATGACATTACAAAAAATGATCATGCACGACAGACAAATGCACCAAAGATATTATGCAATAACAGCAAAAAAGAGGCAAGACCCATTTTGTTTTGTTATAACTACTGTTAAACGGACATCCATTGCTCTTGGGACAATAGGACATTTTTTGTGATTTCTTTACCAAGATCTATTTTTAGAATTAAAAGTGTAGGACATCCAACTGACCAGTTCCTCACAGACAGTGACATCCTTGTAATGGCATAAATCCATACCGCAGATTTGGCTTGCCACCATTATACTGTAACATTTAGCGTATTTTCCAAATTCAGTGTATTTTCTGACTTAACTGTGTTTGAACAGGCTTTTCCCCAAAAGTATCTCTGTATCACAGCTGCAAAACTGGATAAAATTTGTATATATAAGACATAATTAAATAAAGTCAAGCATAGAACTCTTATAATACAAAGATCAATAAATTATCATGCTAGTACAAAAATTATGTACAGTTGTTTTCATGAAATAAATAAGACACCTTTGTAATATGTTCTAAACTGAAACTTGAAAGTTGGTGATTTAGAATGAAGACTTATGAATACCAGCTACTACAGCTACGTAAACAGGCAAATGGAGTAATCCTTGGACACTGAAAAGTAATAAATTCTTACTACAGGCTGTAGTAGAAAAAAATTAAAAATAAAAACATAAATGGCATATGAACGAGTAGGTGCATGCAGTAGGCAAGTTCTTTCTATGCAGAAACTGAAGATTTGCAGTGTTACTCCAAAGTCCCACATGGTTTGATGATCTGATACGTAATTAAATATTCAGGATAAGCCTAGGAAGAACAACATAATGTCAAAGTTAGAATAAAAACTAAATTTACTTCCCTAAACATTAATGTACTTTTTGCTGTTTTGGTAGAGAATAGAATTGCAATTAGGAACTTGGAAAATATCCAGACCATTCTACTGTCCACAGACTAAATAATAATACTTAATCTATGAACATTCAGAGAGAAAAAAAAAATATCCCTGGATCAGCATTTGTCTTGAAATATACGATCCAAGAACTGTGACCAACAACCCTACAAAAGCAATTTCCTAGACTTAGAAAAAGAATTTTCAATGTAATTAAGATTACTAGATTACTAGTAACTAGATTACTCCCTTGAAGGACTATTTCCAGGCTTAAGTTACTCACTAATTCAAAACATTTGCTGAATTGTTGATAGTTATTATTAATGTTGGCAGATCAATGTGAAGAATCTTGTACCTGCTCTCCTCTGTAGATTACATACTCAGCTAGAGCCAGGCCATTAACACTGGGTCTGCCAGAGACTGAGTGGTGGCCTGGTGGCGAATGGGCCATCTTCATGGCACTGAACTGGAGGAAGGACTTCCCCAGAGTCACACGGCAGAACAGCAGGTGTCTGGAAGCAATGAGTTGGAACACTCTTCATACACCAACTGTAGCTGAAATCAGCCTACTCAGCATAACACAATGTACGAAACAAGACATCAGGCTAAAAACAAATCCTAAAATCTAAAATTATTTTTTAAAAATGTGTAGTTTTTGCATATTTGTTTTTGAACATCAGGGAAAAACATATCTGTGCACTGTTTCTACGGTTAGAAAAACATTTATAAAAGTTACATATGCCCCGATAATCCAAATCAATGGGTAAAGAGGTTCAATTCTGACTGTGGACTATATTAATTAGATTTTGCATAGAAATATTGGATGAAAGATTCCAAGCTCAGTTGTCTGACTTGGCTAAGGTAGAAAACACAGAGAAACATCTGACCTCTGACATATGTAGCAAGACCTGTCCTTGTGAAGAGGGCATCCAGTGCCTCCTCCTATTCCATACACATACTGGTTACTCTTGGAGGAATTCTCAGCAAAGTAGATCCCAGCTCCAAACATCCCTCCAATGTAGGCGTGCCTCTCATCAAAGCCTTTGTGGATGATGGCGTTTACGAATGGTGAACCTGCAAGACCACATTTTCATCATATTACCTAAACTCAAAAATACTAAAAAGCACAGCTAAAATGGATTTTTAAACACAAAAATCATTTGTATAGACAACAACAAATCCTGTTGTTTCAAATAAGAGACATATGCAAGCATGGGCTTCCCAGTTCAGGTTACTGTTTTTTTTAATGAAAAGAAGCAACTTCTATGGAAAATACATGTATGCACAAGTTAAATATAACATATAGGAAAAAAAATACATAAAATGCAATGCTATGCCACAATTTAGGTTATAAACTCAGCAAATAAAAAAGATTTAAATTGTGTATTAAAATGACCTCAAAATATACTGTATACAACTCTATGTAAGAATTATTAGTTTTGATCATTTTTGGGCAAATGTGTGATGATTCAAGCATTTAGTTTGAGAGCTGCTTAACTTGTGCTTGCATCAGCTATTAGCTATATCTCCATCCATCATCTAAGATATCAACCATTTTTGGTAATAGCAAATTTGTGTAAATTTGGCAAAAATGGTTATTTAACAAATTAAAATGTCACCGTGAAACAGCATGCGTTCATTGGAGTGGTTGTGGTTTTCCTCTGATACTTCTTTCCTGCGATGCATGTATCTCTCCCACAACTTCTTATTGCATACTCTCTGGATCTACATGGTGAATGGCAAAAAGTTTTTGGTTTTAACTTTCAATAAGGCCTTCTAAACGTAGGCCTATAGCATGGAGCTTTATTGTTTCTTTGCAAAGTCAGAAAATCAGCAAAATCCACTTTTGCTGATAAATCCCCCCCCCCTCTCCCCATACAAAAACAACTAAAAACATAACGTCATGTCTACCTACTACCTGGGTCTTTAAACAAATCTCTACACACAAATCATTCCTCCTTAATTAAAGGTGCATAAATGTCCATTAACTAAGACCAACTATAAAATATATATATGCAAGATTTGTAATCCAGTTTTACCTTCACAATATTGTATCTGTTAAAAATTCCCCCAGCGTGGCCTCCATCCCTATGTTCTCTTATAGTACTTTGCATCTATTAAAATATAATACAAATCCAAGACATTAATACCATACCAAGGCATGACCTATAATGACATGGTAGAATAAAGTGACACTTCATAGATACTCTTTATCAGTCTGTCTCAGACATAATGTTTTCCAATTTAAAGTCATGCACCAGATTCACTTGTCAAAAGTTAAATTATCCAAGTTTCAAAAAGGACATGGTCCTACATGCAAGCTACATTTCCAGCTACATTTCTTCGACATGCCCAAACTATCAAGTTTTAATCTTTAAGACCTGCTCCAAAATCTATGGAAAGACTCTTCTCCACCAACATATGGTTGCTGGTTTTAAGATGTTATATGTAAAATGTTTCACTTTTAAAGGGACTTCTAAAAGCTTTACTACAGCCCTTCTTAAATGTTGTTATATTATACATATAGTGATATACATACAATTGGCAAAGGAACCATAGGGAGATACTGTACAGTAAACACAACAATTCACATGTGGGCACATATGACACATAGTGTACAAATAATGCAACTAATAGTGCAAATGAGTGCAAGAGTCTTAGTGCAAAAAATAAATAAATAAATAAATAAATAAGTAAAAAATAGTCAAAAGAAAATAGGAAAAAAACAACTGTGCAACATGTGTGATGAGGTATGTGATGTATGGGTGAATCGGCAAGGTGGAGATGACTCAACTTATCTACAGTTCAGGAGAGTGATGGCAGTGGGAACAAAGGGAATGTTCTTGTGTCTGTACAGGGATCTGTAGCACTTGCCAGAGGGGAGGAGGTTGAGGAGAGTGTGTGTAAAGTCTTTAATCTTATATTATTTTTTCATTTCTTTATATTACTGCTAATTTTCTAACAAGTGCAATAACTTACTCCAAACTACCATTTGTGTCAGCAGTTTTTCACTCAACTCTGTTACATATATTCTACTTATATTTAGCATTTCTCTACGTAGCAAAGGGTATTCATATTGACCTTTTCTCTCCTACAGATTTTAGATTTACATTTTATTTAGACTTTATATTATATTGTTATTGTCTCTGCCTGGTAGTCATTACATAAACAATTTCTTCCAAGGTCAATAAAGTTTTCTGACTCTTAATAAGTGCGCTGAGCCGAGGCGGAGGGGAAGGCGCGCTGAGCCGAGGCGGAGGGGAAGGCGCGCTGAGCCGAGCCGGAGGGGAAGGCGCGCTGAGCCGAGCCGGAGGGGAAGGCGCGCTGAGCC
>JBBKCR010043031.1:0-11111 GCA_037577295.1 Ladigesia roloffi
CCTCAGATTCGTGATTCGTGAGTCATTTAATGGATCCGGGTGATTAACCCGGATGAGTCGTGAATCGCTCAGTTCTATGTGATATTCCCTCACCAACATGGAGGAGTTGCCTTTACTGATCTTAAATAACATGTAAAATATGAAATATACATCTGGCACTTTGCATGTCAAACTTCACAGTTAGATAGGGCTCGGTAACATATTTTTAACGACCCCTCGTTTAACATGATAGCGAACAAATGTATTATCCGAAAACTTTTCACCTCACTCGGGTACAGTACTTTATTCCCCCATGGAAAATGCTCGCGTCTTTTCTAGACGGGGCAATCACCAATCTCCGGGAAAATTCACAGCTACATAGGGCTCAATGAGAGCTTTCCAAAGACCCCTTGTTTGCATTAATACCGCCCAGCGAGCCAGAGTTATTAATACAAAGACGATCGCTTTGGAAAAAAAGTATAGGGAAAAAACGGTTTTATAACTCTGGATCAACTGGGTTATACACCGTTTTTTTTAACACATTTAGCTCTGAATGTGTGAAAATTATGTGAACATTTTGCTAAATGATGAAAAAATGAATTTGTGAAGCTGTTTTTACAAAAGGTGCCCCATAGAATTTTGGACATTTCAGAATCCTTACTTGTTTTTTTCGGATTAACTTATACCTGCTCCTTGCGAAATCTCTAGACGGTGTATTATATGTCCGTGTGTGGACGTCCCTAAACTTTATGCCTCACCTTTAAAGGACCAGACCTTTTCTTGACACGTCGTGTGTGACTTCTACCAAACTTAGTGACTGGGTGGTATCCGAAGTATAGTCATTATGATTGTTTTTACGAGCGTTAAAAGCAGATTTTGTTGCTTCAAATTATAAAGCCCTCACTTACAAAAACTACCTGAGGAGTGTATCCTCTAAAACCAGAGTCTGTTCGAGTCATCTGAACTTCTGAAAACTGACATTTACACTTCTCTCAAAAGAGCGCTTGATTTGTAGATCCGTGTTGCCCGTTTGAGCCTATCAGCAGCCGAAAAAGGCGGGTACACATGGGAACACGAGGTGTAATGCAGCTCTACAATTGGCTAGGGTCTCTGCCAATCACTGACCCTTCAGCACGTATGTCTGCGAGAAGAACTTTCTACGATGCGACTTGGAGTTATTTTTGTCACAGTATGTAGCTGGTTTTTAACTCGTAAGGTAAGTAGCTTTCAGGTTGTCCGTGGTTAAACAGTTTCTATGAGAAGAGACGTTTGTTCTTCCACAGATGTCAGTTTTATAAACGGGGAGACTGCATGTAAACCCATGAATGTAAATTAACACTCATTAATTCACAACTGGTCAAAATGTATAACCTTGGAGAAGCTTGTCAGACTGCAGTCATGTAACAGTGGCCGAATGTTTCTCAACTGACATCAGAAACTCTAACACACTTCACAGGTGTCAGTTTGCTGCCTCTTGCCGAAATTTACAGTATATAGACAAAAGTATTGGGACACATCTTAATTATTGAATTCAAGTGGCTTCTTACTTTCAGCGAAGGGCAATGCTTCATCGTACTAAGATGTTCTGGGACACTTGTTTCCAACTTTGGGGACAAAGATTGTGTAAGGTTTTCTTCTATTCTAGCATGACCGTGCCCCAGTGCACCAATACCTTTGTCCAATTTTGTGTACCTCCCTCTGAGATTCTGGTCAATTTTAATCAGACAGCAGTTTTCTTCACTCAGTAACACCAGTGTGATAGTGTTACCTGGCGTATGTTCTACAGTGCAGTGCTGTATTTGACAGTCCTCAGGGATTCTCTTTCTTTATGCCAGTTTGCTTCTACCTTTGATCTGGGTATTAGGACGTTATTAACAAATACACTACATGGACAAAAGTACTGGGACACACCTGTTTTCATTGTTCCTCTTCATTGCTAGTCCCCTTACTTGCAGTGAATGGCAGTTTTAATTTGGGCTGGGTGATATGGCAAAAATGTACTCTCAATCATTTTTCCCCATTTTGAACGGTAACGATATATATTCAATATAAGCTGTTAACGCTGCCGAGTATCCCAACCATGACTGAAGCCACAAAAATTAAAGTGTTCATTAAATTACATTTTAAAGTATGGTTTATTAACAAAAACAGATGACAGAGTTGGCCTTAAAAATAAGATTAAAAAAATTACTGAAATAAATGCATAAATAAAAATTGTGACAAAGTATGGTAAATCAGTAAATGTACGAAATGTAAACAAAAAATTATTGTAAAAAACATAATTTGTAACACAATAAGAACACATTGTCTGACTTTAAGAGGTAGGTAAAATGTGCAAAACATAAAATTATACAACTTTTAGCCTGTGAACACAGTTTGTAAAGCTTTCACATTATTATCTTATTTATTTATCTATTATTTATTTATCCAGGAACTAATCTATGAAAAGTGTCTGGCATTAAGAGGTACATAAAATGTGCATAATGTAAACAAAAATATTCAACTTCTAGCAAGCGCACACAATTTGTAAAAGATTGTTTTTTTGCCAGGAAGACTAGTCAGTGAACAGTGACTTTAAGAGGTACATGAAATAATTTTCTGCTGTGTGATTGTGTAACCCAGTGGAGGGAAATCCCCTTGTTAAATGGGGAATAAACAATTTCCTTCGGGATAAATAAAGTTTTCTGATTCTGATTCTGATTCTGAATACTCCTGTTAGCTGTTTAAATTAAAGTTATTTTTTGAATGTTATATTTAAGAGTTGCTTCACATTGCAGGGACCGCCCATTTGACTTGTTTGGTTAGTATTTGTGTTTGTCAGATTTTCTTAATTGTTTTTGGTCGATGCACGAAAGCGGGAAATGTCATATGTTGAGATTGTTAGTCCCGCCCTCTTCTTCATGTTTTATGACCTCTGTATTTGAACAAAAACAAAATGAACCTTCTTTTTTTAATAACATTTGTCAGCAGGACAATAGAGACATGACACTGGTTTCATGTCTATTGGCCCTTTAACTGAGAAACTAAAACAATTAAGAAAATTAGGACTTTCCTCACAGTCCCTTACTGAAAGCTCAGCTGAGAGCAAGCTGTCCCACCTTAATGCACATTGAGGGCCCGTTTACACAAAGACGCTTGCGAGTAAAAACGACTAAATATTTTATCGGAAGCGCCTTTCGTTTACACGGTGACGGCGTTTTTGGGGCTTGAAAACGCAAAAATCTCAAACCACCCTTAAAAGTGTAAAAGTTGGAGACGCTCCATGTAGCGTCTCCGTGTAAACTGGGCAAAACGCAAAACTGGCTCAGATCTGCGGTTCTGCTCACGTCGCGTAGACGTTTACGTCATGCTGTAAACAAACATGTCGGATTACATCCATGCTTTGGACCTTCAGACTACTCTGGGAGCCATAATAAATGTACAGGGATCGTTACTACAAATGTACAGAATATTTTGTGATTTCGTGGCACAGTTACGAGAAGAAGGGAGATTCTACGCATGCGCGTAGGCATGGGGGCGTTTGTGTTAGTGTATCACAGCACCACCTAGCCGTCTGGCATGCATACCCAATCGATTTCTACACAGTTTTGCGTCACCGTGTGCACGCAGATTACCTTCCGAAAACACTCGTCTGAACGCGAAATAAAAAGTGAAGACGCGACGCCACCTTTGCGTCTTCTGTTCACATCATCATCGTGTAAACGTACCCTGAGATGGCTTTTGTGGGGCAGTGCTCATTATATAGATCAAAAATACTGAAAATGAAAGCTGTGAAACATGATCAATGTTGTCCTTTTGGAGGTCACACCGTTTAGAATTTTTTGAGCAAGTAATTTTGAAGTAATTGACGTTTATCGCAGACGGTGTCATGAATATTGAAAACAAAACCTACTTTACCCCACTCATTTTTTGTTGAGCAAAAGTCAATATTTCTGATGTGGCTTAGCTGACCGTCTAACGGATAAAGTCCTGTCCATCTACTTAGCCAGCAAACTTGAACCAGACTGTTTAAGTCAGTCCTATTGGACTCCCTGTGACAATGTAGTTTTGTGTGTTTCTTGAGATTCCAATAACAAATGAAACTTAGTGCTGCCTGCAGAGACAGATAGAGGCAGTGATTTTGCTTGAGATTAGACGGAGAATGTGAATTTAATTGGGAGAAAATGCAGACGACATATGGATTCAGACATGGACCGGGTTCTGTGTTTGGCATTGATCATCACTGATGGATTTCAGGGTTGACTCATTTGAAAATTCGGGAAAAAATACAGAGGACACGACCTCGGTGTCCTCAATGGTAGATACAGCACTGCTTCTGTGCGTCAGCGCGGAAAAAAGAAACCAAACACAACTAACGGACACAAGCTACTGGGAGTAATACATATGAGACAAACGCGGTTAATCAAGCCTTAAAACCATATTTATAGAACAAAAGTAAGAATCAAGGTTAAATAAGCTTTAAACATATTTAGAGAACAGGGCAGAGAGACGACCAAAGTGCCTATGAACTTATGGACGTGGGTTGCTGTGCTGAAACGGTTGGCTAAGTTTGAAAATTTTTGAAACTCTGCTGGACTTCGTGAAGTGGGACTGGATTTTTCTCCCTAACCAGAGGGTTTGGATTGTTGGATGTTTTTTTTTTTTTTTTGCAAGAGATGACTTGAAACAATGTTGCGGGAGGACAAAACTGTGCATCCCAGTCGAGCCGGGGACTCGGCTGAACCTTTCTTTTTCCCTGAAAACTTTGATAACCCCTTCATTGCCTCAGAGACTTAACTTAAAGTATGGGTTGAGGATAATAAAGTTTAATAATGAATTGTCTAAATTGTGTGATGTGTTTGTTCAATAAGTCTCTTAGATTAACCCATATCGAGCAAAAAACGTCTAGAGCTTATCATCGTTATTAAAATCAAATAAATTGCGATTCGATATGATATCGTTTATCGGCCCTAGTTTTAATGCTTCAGCATAACAAGACATTTTGGACAACACCATGCTTCCAACTATTGTGGACACAATCTGGAGGACCTTTTCTAATCCAGCATGACTGTGCTCTATTGTAAAATGTAAGGTCCATAAAGGCATGATTGGAGGAGTTCACTGTGGAAGAACTAGACTGGCAAAATATGACCTCAATACCATCCAACATCTTTGGGATGAATTGGAATTGAGACTGTAATCCAGACCTTCTCACATAACATCAGCACCTGACCAAAAATCCAGCAGAAATGCAAAGTGTGTTGGAAAACCTTTAAAAAGAGAAGAAGCTGTTAGAGCTGCAAAGGGTGGACCAACTCAATATTAAGTTCCGTGTATTTGAATGTGATGTTATTAAAGTCCCTGTAGGTGAATTGGTCAGTCACCTCAGTACTTTTGTCCATATGGAGTACCTTGCTGAGTTTTCTGGCTGTTTTTAATGAGCTAATTCAGCAGTTTCCTTTACTTTAAGGTCTGATGGTTTCACTAGATATGTTTTTCAGTGCAGTACAGTATCTGACAGTCCTCTGGAAGCCTCTTCTTCTAGGCCAGTTTACTTCCACCTTTGTCCTGAGAATCAATACTAGAATACTGGAATTTCTTTACATTTGCGTATATTTTGCATTCTCCCCTTATCTTGACTTTGATCCCAATACCCCAGACTGAGATAAATAAGACAAAGCAAAAAGGTGTGATTGACATAGAAGGGTGAGACAGTAAATCAGAGGTGCAGAACCAGCCATGTTTTAATGAAGTAACTAAAAGCAAGGAAGCATTTAAGCCAGCCTCCATGTCCCCCAGGGCCATTGGTCCATTTTACAGTTTCCTCAGAAGCCAGAAATGGTTATGCATGATAATATAAACATGTTTATGTATACCTGCCAAGGAACTGAGCATTTAAACATAGACTTTCTTTCAGATCCTCTAAAGGGAGAAAATATTAGGGCCTTCTTTACTCTGCGCAATGTAATCACATGTAAGGTTTACAATTGAAAGTCCAGGCATTTCTTATCAAACACATTATTACTGATATTAATTATCAAAAAGCACTTATGTTTCCTTCTTACTGTTATTGCTTGCTCTCGATATCTTTTCAGAAAAGGGAAAGCATTTAGGTGTACCCACAATTACCCCATCCTGTTAGTGTTTAGTTTAGCTAATGAGTGGTTTTATGGTATAACTGAATATTAGTCCCAGATTAGGGCTGGAACAAGGGATAGTCTATTTGTGCAAGAAGAATCTGAATTGCATTCTACAATATCTAGAAGAAAGAGGCTCATTTCAACTAGGAGGTGAGGAATATGGCAAAAATATAAATTTGATAAAGCCTGTTATGATATATGATAAGCCATTGTGTTTTTAGCAGAACCCCATTTCAATACGGAGTACAAAAGATTTTGTTTAACATTGCATGCACTGAGCTGCAGTAATTCCAATTTTGCTGTTAGTTATACTCACTGTGGAAGTAAAGAAGGAAGTGTGCTCATTAGCTGTACAGAACTATGTGAAAATGACAACTTCTGTACCATTGCCTTAAAGGCCTTTATCTGAAGGAAGCAATGCTCAGTTGGACCTCCGGTCGTAAATCCAGAACCCTGTTTGAGGTGCTATAGGAGAACTGTTAAACATTGAGGAACGTGCGACCAATAGATCTAAGCCTTTTATTTTAAATGTTTCATGAAATGTTTTTTAGATGCTTTATATTTGTAAGCATTTTTAACTGAAAAGTCCAGTTAACCCAGAGTTTTTTGTGGTATAATTCAGTATAAGGTTTTAGGCAATATCAAGAAGTTCAGAGGTGAAAGGCATTGTAGAAAAATTGTTAGTCATAGAAAATGCCACCAAAGGATCGAAATGTTTCATGAAATGTTTCCCAAGTGCTTTATTTTAGTAAGCACTTTTAATTGAACAGTCCAGTTAAGCCAGATTTCTTCATTGTATAATTCAGTGTAAGGTCTTTGGGAAAATCAAGAAGTTCACGTGTGTATCCCACTTTTTTCTTTCCATGAGAAAAATGGGGAAAGTTACTTCCCCTCACCACTAAAAGCGTTAGCCATTTCTCCGTTTGTTGCTCATGTTTGTTTTGGAGTCATGAAGCTTTCATCATGTCTGTTATCCTGCAGAAAGCACAGTAATGCTTTGTTTGTGGTCTGCACCATAATCAGTAGATTAAAGTGTTTACAAAGCCTGTCAAAGCCTGGCCAGTTTCTGGGCTTCATGTTTTAACAACACTGACCTTTGTTGGACCATGACGATCGAACTGGGTTGTTATAATGATCACAGTCTTTGTTATACTGCTTTAAGTGAGGTGTAAGTGACTTAACTGTTTATGTTTTATGCATTTGTCATGCTTTAATTTCACTTGGTGCATTTTGCATTGCAGTTCAGTTAATTGAATAAAACACCTTTTCAACACTTGTGAATTTTTCTGAAATCCAGCCCTAGGGTTTCCAGGAGAGCTTCATGACTTCCCTACTTAAACATGCTTTATTTCATCCATTTGTTCATTTAGTAGGCTTGCTAGAACAGGACTGATGAAAATAATCCACCACACAAATGATACACTGTACAGACAAACATACTGGGGTGCCTGACCATTAAACCCACAGGGGCTTTAATGACACTGCATTCAAATACATAGATTTTTAAATGGTGTTGCTGCCCTCTTTGCAGCTATAACTGCTTCCACTCTTCTTTAAAGGCTTTCCACAAGATTTTGGAGTTTCTGTGGGAATTCTGCCCATTCATTCTTTAGAGCATTTATGAGGTCAGACGCTGATGTTGGACGAGAAAGTCTGGGTCGCAATCAGCATTCCTGTAAACCCAAAGGTGCTGAATGGGCTTGAGGTCAGTGCTCTGTGCGGTAAGTCAAGTTCTTCCACACTGAACTCATCCAGCCATGTGTTTGTGCACTGTGTCCCATTACTTTTTTCCATGTGCTGTACCTGCTCGGTGGTGGAATTGTGAGGGTCCTGTCTTCTGATGAGTGGGGGTCTTGAACATAGAGCTGTAAAGAATGACATGGGATCTGATTGAAGTGTTGGGCACATGTTCCTCAGTAGTCCTGAATATGTGTTACTTCTACTGATAAATTGTTTATACAAGATGGTGAGAGAGTGCAACTCCAGGACTAGGATTGAGCAGCCCTCCTATAGGGCAAAGAGACAGCAGAAACTGATACTCAGTTCATAATATCATGACCTTTGGTTTTGACTGAACTCCTTGCTATGCTGTTCATCAAAAGTCAGAACCTTCACAGGACCACCACTGAGCATGTGTTATTTGGATGGTGGATCATTTTCAGTACAACAGTGACATGATAGCAGTGGAATGTGTGTGTGTGTTGCAGCAAGATTGCGCACAGCAATGCTAAGGGATTTTTGAAGCACTATGTAAACTTACTGCCTGCTCCTTTGCACACAAATAAACTGCTTGGTCAAAGGTCTTGACTCACCTTCAGTTTTTCTTTCAAAGAGCCAGGCTTTCTTGCCGTTTTTAATAACTTGAGGAATAGTTCCTCAAGCTTCCTTTAGGACATTCAAATGCTCTCATTTTCAGGCCAGTCTTTGTAACTGACCATTTTCAGAGGAATGTTTTCATGCTAAGGTAGAGAGGTAAACAAATCCCCAATTGCCATCAGAGTTCCTAACAGTGATGAAATGGAATGAATGTGTCTTTTAAAACAAAACAAAAAAAAACATTAAACAATGTTAGACACACTCATTTAAGCAGTGAATTAAACTATCAATCCAGAGAAATAACACATCAATCTGACTTGATTCCTGTAGACATGTTACATAACGAGCTTTTTAAAAAGTGTAGTCTGGATGCTTCTGCCCTTGACATTTATATGTCAATCTGTAATCTTCATTTCATAGGAAAAGTTGTAGAGAAAGTATGTTTGAATCAAAGCAGTAACTAAATAGACACACATGGCTTATTTAATTACTATGTCAGACCTCATAATACAGAAACTGCTCTTTATAAAGGTACTAAATGATATTAGCCTGAATACATATGCTGGTTAAATAAATGTACTGGTAGAGCCTTGGCACCACTGAACATAATATTCTGCAAGACAGGCTTGAAAATTGGGTTACGTTCTCATGTACTACCCTTAAACGGTTCAAGTCGGACCTGTAAGGCAGAGGCAATTTTTTCTCAGTCGGCACTTGTGAAGTGGATAAAATCAACATGCCGTTTGGAGTCCCTCAAGGATCCATTCTTGGGCCTGTTTTGTTCGGTCTGTTAATGCTTACACTCCTTCAAATTATTAAAGAGAAAAAGTTGCCCATGCAGATCTATCTAGCTCTTTCACCTAGTGACTTTTATAATTAACATTGATGTTGGTGTCATACATAACAACAAAACTTTCTAACTTTTAATTAGATTTTTTGTTTTTGTAACAAAGCGTTCTCCTTAAATCTAGAGCACTTAAGACATGAACCTTTGTTGCTGAAGATTTTGTGTCCAAATAAGAAATCACTCCAGTCCTCAGGTCCTTGTGCTGGCTGAAAGTTCAGTACAAAACTTATTCAGAGCATTTATGATGTAGTACAAGTCAGATAGTGGTTTCGTCCTTAAATACATTTCTGTCAGTTTTGATGTTTGTGAACCTTGTTGGTCCCATGTATATCAAACTTGCCCTGAATGTAGCCAGATTTAAAATGCTGATAAAAAAGCACTATCCATCTTTCAAATTCCCACATCTTCTTTTTTGATTGTTTTCTTTTTGTACTCATTAATATCTTAATTTCTTAATTAATATACACATTAAATGACCTTTGAGTATGATCATAGGCTATATAAAGAAATATAAAAATAGCCATCTAATAATAGCAAAGCCATTAACGTGAAGCTTGAACCAGTGAAGAAACAGGTGCAGATGTTTCCATATGATCAGACGGTGATCAGTATACTGCCGTGCAAAGGCAAAAGACCGTAACATCAATTTTGGGCGAAAATGAGTTATTACCATTTTTGGGGAAATGGACATTAGTTTTATCAGTTTTATCATGCAGTTCTCTAGTGTCTGGTCACTTTCTGGCCGCAGGACAATGTTGGCTGGATATTTTAGTTTGGTTTACTATTCTCTGTCCAGCTGTGGCATTGAGCTGGTTAAGAACTCCACTAGCAACGATACACTCTGCTTTTTACACACACACACACACACACTCTCTCTCTCACACACACACACACTATGTCTGAGATTATAAAGCATGAAGTGCTCCTTCATTGCCAGACATGAGAATAATTTTAAATTTTGTTTATATTCATATTACATATATAATAGTCTATGCACACTACACTTTTTGCTTTAGAGGATGATATTTCAACTCTGTGTACATGTGTGTGTGGCTGGGATAAAAATAAACTCTTGTTAGTGTGATCAGTGTTCAGTGTTCATTTTAGTGTTTCTGTACCTGTGATGATCTATAACATTTGTTGCTTTAAAAACATGATCTCTGAAACAGTTACAGAAGGAAAAAAAACCTTCAGAGTAGCCATTAACTAGCCTTTATTGCCTGTTATAATGTACTATTTCAATTGATCTTGTAATGTGTACTCATTGTTTTTTTTTTAAGACAAGATTTGTAGTGCATTTCTCTGAAACCTGTGATGTCGCGTGTGTGTGTGACTACAGAGATGCGCTGTGGGGATTCTCTCCCCCAAGCCTTTCAGGCTCCAGTGGATGTGCACGCCAGCGAGGATGGGCAGGTGTACATGTTCAGAGGCAGGCAGGAGGAGCTGGACGGATCCTCAGAGGACGAGGAGCTCAATGTTATGGAGCTCCGGCCACGGAACCGGGACGCTTCATCCCAGGAGCGAAGCAGCGTGGGAGAACTTTTACTCCTGGAGAGAAAAATCTCTCACGAGGACAACCTTAACAAACTAGCCCTGCAGTATGGATGCAAGGTATTTGATTTTCGGCATTTCCAATTCGTATTTGTATGTTGCCAAGGAAAGATTAAGCTGAATATGTATCTGAAAATGCCTTTCTTTCTCCTGATATCCACTCTGATTAGTGCTTAAGCCGTTTAGCTATTTGATCAAGCTTTGTTACAATAACTTTAACAGTAGCTGCGTTTACATGGACACTTTTTTTCAATCCGATTAAATTTAATCGGATTAAAATAACCCAAACGAACTGTTTA
>JBBKCR010043040.1:0-11111 GCA_037577295.1 Ladigesia roloffi
CTATATGACTACCCGACTGCTACGGCTAACGCTAATTATCTGCGTTTGTGGTCTGCTGAGGAAACAAAGTCGCCCTCAACTTGGATGACCTCGGGGTAAGCAAATAAACATCAAATTTTCATTTTAGGGTGAACTATCGCTTTAAACACTGTAAAGAAAAACACGAGAAACAGTCTCTGTGTTCTTCCTCCTGTCCCCATCTGCAGATGTCCAATAAATATTTCTTATGATTCAATTTGAGCAAAAAGGACTCTTTTGGTTTCATTCGAGTCTCTGCACCCCAGGAGGTTATCTGTGTGAATCCCCGACATCTCTCAACTGGAGTTTTAACAAAATAAGCTAATCCAATCCAGTGTGACACATTTATAGATCATTCGACACAACTAGTAATAATGAAAATACTGGAGTGTTCAGGGTTGCAAGACAAACACAGTTGAATGGAATCTACAAAAGATGTCTGTGCATTAACTGTGCATATTGCATTAAACCTCCTCATGCCTGTTATTTTCGCTTTACAGTGAAGGGACTGCTCTGCTATTAACAGTATCTTTAAACTGCATGGTGTATGATGTCACTTAACTTAACAACAGAATTTAATGTAAACACATTTGTATGGTGTCACTTAACTTAACAACAGAATTTAATGTAAACACATTTGTATGGTGTCACTTAACAACAGAATTTAATGTAAACACTTAAAGGCAAAATGTAAAATGTGAAGGCTTTATTTTAAATTTTTGAATTCATTTTTTACGGTGTTAATCTCACACAGAATGACTCTCACAGTTTTTCTGGTGTTTCTGCTGTTCATCTCAGGTAAGTCAGAGTTATCATTCCTACCCAATATGTGTGTAAAATTTCTGAGAATCCGTGTGGAGGCAGATGTTTTTTTGTGGAGAGCCAAACCCTGTCACCTACATGGTAAAATCATCCTTGTGGGGGCAGTGGCGGTGATGCTGAGTGTAGCGATGGTTAGCTCTCTGCATGGCTTCCCTGGCCTGAAGTAAAAACCACCGACTACAGCGGTCCAACAGTTGGGCCAACAGTACGTCAAACTCTGGCACTTAGTAGTGAAACAGCGGCGGTTGGAAACCAAAGCATCCCTTTATTGGGCTCACCCCAGTGGCAGAGGAAGTGAGGAGTTTGTGTGAGAGGTCAGCCTAAATAAGATAGCAGGCCCAGGTGGGCTAACTGTCTAGATGAAAGACTGCAGGTGGCTTCGATCAGATGTCAGAAGGCCGTCCAGAGCCTGGCTGTGAGCTGGGGCCCTCTGTCTGAGACGATGACATTGTGGAACCCATGCAAAAGAATTACATGCACCAAGATGGGCGGTGGTTTTGTATCAGGTGCACGGCCTTGGAGAGCCTGTCCATGATGATCAGGATAGTGTTCTTCCCGCAGAATTTCAGCACTCCTGTGACGAAGTCCAGCACATTGTGCGGCGAGGTACCAGGAGAGGTTGGAGTTCCCATGTAGTAGGAGTGTTAGTACACTTTGCCCTGATGCACACACCTGGACAAACACCTGAATATCCCCTAAAATGTTTGGCCAGCAAAAGATGTGTTGGATGAAAGCGAAAGTTCGATTTACTCCGAAATGCCAGCCATGGCAGAGGAAAGTCATCCAGATGAAGTAGTTGTGGGATGGGGCTAAAAGATTGTCCCCTGGCGATCTTTCAACTCCCAAGGGTGAAACAGCTATGGCTGGTGAAATAATAGGTGCGGAGTCAGTCTGGGGAGTTTCCTTTTTGTAACTGCAGGAGAGAGCATCCGCCTTGGTGTTCTTGATGTTTAAGAAAAGAGGCCAGCATCCAGCTTCTAAATATCCATGGCCACACCCTTAGGAGATATTACAAACCCCAGAAATGTGGTGGAACGCTGGTGGAAAGCACATTTTCCAACTTGAGGGGATCGTGTTGCAGGGGCCAGGGGCAGCCCAAGACGACAGGAGGAGAGCCAGGAGTGAAATCTTTTCGAGATATTGATCAATGATGAGATGAAGAGGGATGGTGCGATGGTTTATGGGGCTAGGCTGGAGGGGTAAACCATCAATGGCTGTGGTAGTTAACGGCCGGGATGACACATCAAATTCCTCACCCAACTGACCAGCATAAGAATGGTCAATAAAATTGCTAGCTGCTGCTGAATCAACAAAATCAGTGACACTGACCAGTTTTTGACTGTGCTGGGCGTGTCGAATGAGTGGAGAGAGAGAGAACCCGAATGAAGACCTTCCCTTCTTCACCGGGTTTGAATTAGTAAGATTAGAATGTGCTGCCTGACTCAAAAGGAAAATGTTCAAAAATATTAGTACATCTTAATTTGTATAGCATCTTTCGTACAAAGGACGTGCTTTACACTCAGTAAAACAAATCCTGATACCCAAATCCATAAATTGTATAAAAAATGGAATCAATAAAGTAGACAGTAACAGTAGAGAACCGCAAGGGGCCAAATATACTACCTTGAGGAATTCTACAATCAAGTGGAACAGAAGATGATAAAAGGTCACCTAATTTGAGCTGAAAACATCTGAGAAGGTTTAAACCACTTTAAAACTGAGCCAGTGAGACCTATTGAATCGAGACGATGTAGAAGTATAGCATGCCAAATAGTGTCAAAAAGCTGCACTTCAGTCTAATAGGAAAAGAGTTGATATCTTATTTGAGTCCCTGTTATGTCTTGATTATTCTCTGATGTGATGAGATTTGACATTTTTCAAATATTCTATTCTGATGAAGAAAATCTGTAAGTTCCCACTAAAAAGCCTTTTTTAAAAACTTTGTTCGTAAAAGGAAGATTTGAGATTGTTTTTTATCTTTAATCTTTATTATTAAAGCATTATATAAAGAGTCCATGCTGAAAAAAACGAAATAGTTTGTTTAAATAAAAAGTTAGGAATGGGGTCCAAAACACATGTGGACAATTTCAATTTGGTAACAATACACTTCCTGCCAATCGCATAAAATGAATTCTCCCTGTCAGGATTAAATATATAATTTATATGAGTTATGGAGGCTTGAATGCTGGTTATTTTATTTTTAAAGGACAGAGCAAATTGCTCACATTTCTAATGTGATGTGTTTTCTAAAGAATTTAGGATCCTTTAAAATAATTGAGAATAGTACGTTGGGACTACTTTTGTTGTCGGTACTTACTTTTTGTCACGGCCGAGTTCAGGAAGGACGCATTAGGAAACATAATGCAGATTTATAGTTTCTTTAATTACAATACTTGTTTCCTGTTCGTCTTGTGGCTTGCACAAACACAAATGGAAAACGAAAACTCCAACAAAAATATTTTTATTCCGGACTCCGCGTTACTTGGAGCAAGATGCTCCACACGAGCATTTATGCCTATTCCGCACAACCAAACCCCACCGCTTGGAGCTTGGTGCCCACGCACTGATTCTGAGATTCGATCAGCATTTAAAACTACACACACACTCGAACAACCAATCCCATGACACATACAACCATTACGGCTTCTTTCTGAAAGAGGACACAAGTCTACTTGTGCTTAGGTACACGGTGTCTCTGCAAATTACGTAACTCTGATCGCCTGGGCTTCCTGGAAACCTCAGGACCACACACGCACACACATACACTCACACACAACAATCACTGACATAATGCTCACGTGTCCATAATTTCTTCTTAATTTTTATATTTGGTCTTTCTCCATTTACATTCTTCATTTCTAAACTCTCGTTTTAAACTTTCAGTGTATGTAGTTTTCCATGGTATGAATTGGCTGCACATCAAGTGCAACTGTATGCAAACTTTTCTCTCTTTTACATGTCATTCAATATACCCATTTTTAGAGGGAAAAATACTATTTGCGTTATTAGTACTCTATTCAATAAATTTCATGAGATTCTCAGCGACGAGGGTCTGGCTCAGAGTGTATCCCAATTCAAGTCCCTGGAAAGTTTTAAAAACAGGCATCAAATGACTCTGTCCTTGAAAGTCCTTGAATGTTTTTTGGGAATTAAAATTTCATGCATGGCGACAACTGTCAACGTGTAAATATTTTTGCCACCACAAGTTCGTTTATGCCCATGCCAACTTTTAATTTACGGAAGTTCATTTGACCTTCTTCTTACATTTTTGGCACTATATTCTTTTTTCTTGTATCTAGTCAATATAATGTGTGTGTAGCCGCTTGCAGTGCAACCTTTATTTTTACCCCATTCAGTCACCCATTTTTGGCCCTTTCTTGGCTTTCGAGATAGAGACACTGTTCCAACTCGGAAACATTGGGACCAATCTCGAAAAATGGTTGTTTACAACATTTTGCTGCGTCTTGTCATTTGTTAATTATTTCAACAAATGAATAGGGTTCAAATTTCAGATAGTCCTGCTCCAAAACCCACCAAACTTCAAGGGTTATATCCCTGACACACAAACGCAGTCGGTGATTAGCTATACTCATATTTTCCTTGTCTTTCACTCATTTATTTTTAACCCCTTTGAAATGAACGTAATTTCCGAAAAGATATTTTCCGGCTCCATACAGTGACCAAACCTTATGAATTTTCATTTGAAACCTCAGGCATCGCCCCCAAAAAGACACCTGTTTAAACTGAACCTGTATAAATTGGACAACAGTGGGACACAGGTGTCATGCAAGATATATGGCCAAAGTATTGGGACAAACCAGTTTAAACTAAACTATAAAGCAGTAGCAGTAGGTACAAGCCACCACATGTGGTCCTTGACATTGAGGATATTTGTCCTGAAAATTCCTAAAATTGAATGAATATGGTGTTAACCAAGGTTTGGGAACCCGACCCACCCACCCCCTATTTCCGCAGGCTCGTTGGCTCAGCGCGTGAAGATGGAGAATGAGGTGGTGTCGTATCCAGGTCAGACTGTAATGCTGCGATCCCAATTTCCTGACCCAGGACAAACTCGGCTAACACAGGTCAGAGGTCACTTCACCTCCTGCATGTGTGTGTGTCTTAGTGATGGAAAGTTCGGATAATTTTACCGAATCGGATCTTTGAGTCTCGTTCAGGAAAATGACGGAATCTTTTTTCGGGTCATCACGTTCATTTTGTTCATTTTAGCAAAATATAATTTAAATGTTCCATGTTACTTCCCTAACATATCTACTGCTTACACAAACACTGATCATACCGCAAACAAGACAGAACTATAATGCTATAAGGAAAAGAAAAGTTTCATTCATTGTTTACCTGTGTCTTTAATCTATGATTCGCTCACCTCGCCTCTTATCTGACAAGTTTTCAGGTTTCAGTCGTTCGTTCTTCACCTGACAACCCATTTAGCGAAACCCTTTAGCCCATTTAGCTGATTAGTTCATATCTCGAGTCTTCGGGTTTGAGTTGTTGATTAGTAAATCTCTTGAGTCTTCAGGTTTGAGTCACAGCCCCATAATGTTAACCTATGCAGTGTGAGCCGGAAATAGAATTGGTTAGTTCATCTCTCGAGTCTGTAGTGCAAATGCGCGACTGAACGTATCACTTGTACAAGTCGACTCATTGTTCCCGAGTCACATTAAAGATTCATTCAAAATGAATGAATCATTCAAGAACAACCCATCACTAGCGTGTGTCTGTGTATGTGCATGTCACTACAACAACCTGTTGGTCATTTACAAATGGTGCTGTGTAGTTTGCGTCCATTAAAACTGTTTAAAGCCATTTTTCTCAAAGTGACTCTACAGCAAAGTTAACAAAATAAAACAAAATAAATAGATTTAAACTAGAAACCAGTAAACTTATCTGTATTAGTTCTGTTTGTAAAAGCAGTTGATATTGAGCTGGTGAGGAGGGCACATATTTGGTTCCAGATTCTGCTTCGCTTCCTCCAGCCATTGTTTGGATTGTGAAACTCCATCAGCATCGCCTGATTAAATTTAACGAGGGACAGATGGATCATTATTTATTGTAGAATTGTTTAGCGTTCAATTTATTTAGTGTTAAATTTATTTAGCTCATTTGTGTATATACATATTTATATGTATATATATAGTATTATTTCTCTGTCGCACCCATGGCTCTCTCTTTCTCTCTGTCTCTCTGTTTCTCTCATTCTGCAGGTGGCCTGGATCTTTGAAACAGCTGCAGGTTCCCGAACCAACATTGCAATATTTCACCCGAACTTCGGGGTAGTTTACCCAGTCTCCCCTATGAGTGGACGCGTGAGTTTCACTGCTGACCCGCCACTGCTGATTAGTCCAAACATTCAGATCGATGGGATCACACTGAAGGATGAGGGCAGGTACATCTGCGAGTACGCAACCTTCCCCAGCGGAAATGAGCAGGGGGTCACCAGGCTGGTCCTGCTAGGTGAGTGTCAGAGAGGAGAAATGGCTTGTTTATTGTTCCACATTCCATTACTGTGTTCATATTCCTTTGTAGTTTGAGATATTTTAATTTGAAATAAAGGACTATTCTAATTGTACAAAATTCATTGACATTTGCTGGTGAAACATTTGGAGAATTTTAGAATTGGTGGGGGAAAAAAATGAAAAAGTTTTAGGCTAAAAATAAAAATGCATTTGGTTCAAATGTAGGTCACTGTGTCTTAAAACACAGGAAATGGCTCAGGTTCAGGGAGAGCCTTTGAATGGTCTTCAGGAAACCCGGAGAACTGTTCTTCAGCACAGTTAAAAGAAATAGGGGGTGGCTCAAAAGTTTTGCACAGTAGCAAACTGTACATCCTTAACCTTGAGTAAGTCAGGAAGTTATATTCAATGTACTTTCGGATACATACGTTGTTGTAAAAAAGTCAGGGTGTCCCGCTTTGTTCATTTTACATGTCTTTCTAGTTGCATGCCAGGTTACTGCATTTATCACAAATTGTTCTTTCTTTCTGCTCCTGCAAAGCCCTCCAACACTGCCTCTACAGTCACTGTGCAGGCTGGCACTGCCCCGGTCGTTGTGGCGCGCTGCGAGTCACAGAACGGGCACCCGGCAGCGAGTATCTCCTGGTCAGCCGCAGTGGGCGGCAACGGAACGACCCTGGTGAAAACGGACAACTCGGACAACACAAGGACAGTGAAGAGCGAGTACTGGCTGGTCCCGATTCCAGAGCTCAACGGCAAGCCCGTTAACTGCACCGTGTCACACCGGACCCAAAGCAGCCCGCAGACGTTCCCCATGAATCTGGTGATTCAATGTATGCTCTCAGCTCCGAACACCAATCTCATTCTTTAGCCTGAGCCTCTGAATCGAGTCTCGAGAGCCTCATTGTTTCCAGATTGCTGCCTGGCTGTTTGTTTTAGACACTAGTGTAAACTCGAGAGAGTCGGAAGATGGGGAAAATTTGTAGCTTGTTTTCAATAGAAATGTAATACACACTGAAGGCCATTAAGCTCCTCGGCCAGGAACCTGTAGTTTGGGTCGTTAAACTGCTTAACTTGGTGATTGGTTCAACACAGAGAAAGAATTTAACTCTGTTCCCACTCTGGGCTGTGGTGTGTTCATGAATGCAAATGGACCCTTTACACCTTTTACACCTCACACATTACTCTAGGAATTGCTAAGGAACCCAGTGGTGGTGATCTAATGGGTAGGACATTTGCCTCTGTGCCAAGAGGACATGAGTTAGAATCTTAACTACAACAAACCACCACTGGGTTGCTTAGCAAGGACCTTAACCCCAAGTTGTTCCAGGGAGACTGCCCCCTGTATTTAGGGAATAGAAGTAGCTTCTGCTAAAAAAGCACCTGCTTAAATGCTGCAATAGTCTTTATGCAGCTCGGTCCTGGAACCAGATCAGATCTGCTGCAAGGTCTAAAATTAAAATCCTTCCTATCTTGTGTTGCGTCCAGTTACCAGTAAGATCTGCACTTTAGTAAGATCTGTTTTGTTTAGTATTTTATTAGTTATTCATTTTAATCTTATATCCTACAATATTTTTATTTTATTGTGAATGTATGGTAACTTTTATTTTCATGCTTTTATTTTATCTCTAATTCCAATTACCTTTATTTATGTTAATGCTAATAATAATGATAATGATAATGATAATACGCTTTACAAGCAAACTCGTCTTCTACTTTGGCACGCAAGTCTGTTTCGAAAGAGAACTGCCATTCCATCTTAAAAATGTTGATGCACGATAATAATGTTACACATGGAACAGAAAAGTAAAGTTGGAAATTTGGAACTGGTATTTGCCCAGAGACTGTAGATCCATTAAGCACATAATCTGAGCAAGATGCTTCACTAAGAAGCTTTAATGTGTGTGTGTGTGTGTGTGTGTGTGTGTTTGAAGAGAGCTGAAGTTGGAGATCTTTGAAGCTGTAGGCTCTGTTTAATGATCATTTTATGGCTGGTTAGTGGGGGCCAGAATGGTGCAGCATGTTTGGTCCCCATCTCCAAATACACACACACACACACACCTTACCTGTTGCCTGTTCCTGATCAGTCTGATGGTATAAAATATGAAACTCCACTTCTACTGATCAGAGAGTTCCAGCAAATTTAATGACAGAAAATTGTTCCTCACTGAGTCTCTTGCTCTTCTGTCCTGCCATCTTTATCATTTTCTTTTCCTGTCTCTTCCCATTCCTCTCTTTTATTTCTCTGTCATGCTTTCTGTCACCCTCCCTCTTTCTGTCTTTCTCTTCAATTAACCTTTTTTCTATTTTCTCCTTCATTCTCTCCCCGATTTCACCTTTCTTTCTCGGTTTCTCTCTCTCTCTATTTAGTTTCTCAATTTCCCGCTATTCTTGCTTGTCTTCTTTGTTTTGTGTTTCTCTCTGAGTCTTTTCTTTCTGTGTTGCTCTCTTCTTTTCTTTCCTCCTTTCTTTTTTTCATGCTTTCTTTCACTCTTTCTTTGTCTCTTGTTTCTTCAGGTCTAAGATTGATAAGTTGATCATGTACTGAGGATCATTTAAAAGTGAAAATATTCAGAGAGGCAGAGACTTTAGAGGTTCAGTAAAGAACCGACTGTTCGTTCTTGTTCCTGAAAATATAGTGATAGTGTAATAACATGGTAATGCCTGCCCTGCATTCTTAAAGAATTTAGAAGACTCACAAAATGTTAAAAGATGTTTTTACACATTCATTTACAATGGTGAGCACTATTTTTCTAAACAATAGGGCTGTAGGATGTGGGAAAGTATCTTAAAGGGCTTTACAAACCACACAGTGAAGTATTTACTCATGAATTTTTGATAAAACTGGATTTTGATTCACTCTTCCTTTAAATTAATAGTGTTTTATGTTGAGTGCCTAAGTGCATGTAGTCGATGTTTGTGTTTTGTTTGATTTTATGTTACATTAGATTTTGTTTAGTGCGTTTACTTGCAAAACTTCTGAATTCACATATATTTCCAGCCTTGAACCCAATCACTACACTTTTAAACTGTGACAGCAAACTTAAATTTTCTTTTTATGTGAATAACGCATATGCCCAATAAATCATTTAATGTGTTGTTGTTTGTTAAACAGAAAAGCATTTTCATGAAGTGTAATGTGTGGTTTTACCTCTAGATCCTCCAAAGAACGTCTCAGTGTCCATCAGTCCCTCTGGAGAACCAGTGGAGGGCAGTTCAGTGACTCTGACCTGCAGCAGTGATGGAAACCCACCTGTGCAGAACTACACCTGGTTTATAGAAGGTAGAAACTCACCTGTAGGATCTGGACACAGTTACAGGGTTACTGTAACAGGTATTGTGGTGAAATAATGTGTATCTGCCTTAGAACAATTTAAAACACATAAATATTTGTATTTTTTGTTACATTTTTCAAATTCGTTTTGTTTGCACATAGGAGTTCAGAGCGTTGTCCTGCTTGCAGTTCTTGGGGTCCCAGCTGGATGTTTATTCATCATCATTGTAGCTGTTTTGTATGTGAGGTTAGAATCTGCACTTTGCCTCAGCTGACTAGAAACTGTGACTGTGAACATTAATTGATGTATTTATGTTTTGTATTATCATTATTATTATTATTATTATTATTATATTTATTTACTTACTTACTTCTTATTAATTAATTAATTAATTAATTAATTAATTAATTAGTTAATTAATTAATAATTAATTATTATTTCAGGAGCAAAAGACGAGGGGTTTCTGCGAATGCAAGAGCCCAAAGAACGGCAAGTCAACCAATATACAGTTATTTCAAGTGGTGCTTTCTTCTGAAATTTCCTTTTCTGCTTAAAATGTCATTTTTTTCTGGTTTAGAGGTTTCTGTGCTGATTTACAAACAACATTAAAACCTCTGAGAGGTGAATTAGACAGCACTGGAATGGAATACTTTCCGAAAGTATTTTTACTGTTGATGGTTGTCAGACAGTGTGCAAGTTGTGTATTTGATGGACTATAGTGTGTATTTGATGGACTAAAGTGTGTATTTGGTGACTATAGTCTGTATTTGATGGACTATAGTGTGTATTTGGTGACTATAGTCTGTATTTGATGGACTAAAGTGTGTATTTGGTGACTATAGTCTGTATTTGATGGACTATAGTGTGTATTTGGATGACTATAGTCTGTATTTGATGGACTATAGTGTGTATTTAGATGACTCTAGTCTGTATTCGATGGACTATAGTCTGTATTTGATGGACTATAGTGTGTATTTGATGGACTATAGTGTCACACTTTGACCAGAGAGGAAGAAAAAAAGGAGGAGCCAATGAACAGAATTTTTCACAAATAAACAGAACTCAACACAGGTAAAGGTGATAAACTGAGAGATGAGAATAGGTGAGGCAAACAATAACTAAGAAACTGATTATAGGTGAGGAAGTGTCTTCTAGGAATAGACGGCGACCTCCGGTGGTCGGTGGCAGGGGTGACAGCGAGTTCAGAACCATGGTCCTACAGCGACCTCTGGAGGTCTCAGGCCGGAACCGTAACAGTATTATACATCACAGGAAGAGGAAATCACTGTGGATCAGTGAAATATTCTGGAACAAAGTTAGACCTTCTACCAGACTGTTGATCTGTGGAGGGAATTTCTCTTTACTTTTTTTGTCTTCATCTTCACCACCATTACCATCTTACCTCCATACTGTCTCTAATGTGTTCTTTGCTAAAAGCATTTTAATATGGAACTCCAAAGTGTTCAAAAGTATTATGAAATATTTTAGAATTTTATTCTGAAATACAACTCATTATTGTGAA